>SNQJ01S0005343.1:65336-93513 GCA_010110895.2 Picea sitchensis
TGGGGTTCCTCTTTCATATCCTTGATTAGTTGTTCCATATCCACTTTCATCTGTGCATAGGTAGGGGTTTCCTGTACCTCAAAGCCATCATTTTCAAATGACTGTGTCTCAAGTGTCTGAATGTGTTCATATTGTGCCTGTTGTGCTCTATCATCTTCCTCTTGTATTTGGCCTTTTTGGACTTGTGGCCTCTTTCTTGTCCTCCTTTCATAAGTGGTAAAAATTTTATCTTTTTCCGCAAGTTCCTTTTCTTTTAATACCATGCTTCTTGTTTTTCTTCCCCCCGAAGGCAGTTTTGGGCTTGTCGCCTTGGGGTGCTGTACCTCTCCTTCATCATCAGTCACCATCAGAATTTGCTCCTCTCCTTCTTCCTCTTTTATGGTCTCAAAACCATTTTCAATGGTAAACTGTTGCCAAATCATATTTTGCTTCAGAAGTTCATTTTTTGACAATCATTTTGATAAGACCACAGTGATACAAACTCCTCTCTGTGTTCTTTCCCTGCTTCTGGACAGTCTTGGCCATTTTGGAAAGACTTTGTAAGAGAAAGTAAGGCATATTAATCTCACAGTCACCTCTCAAATATTGTAGCAGTTTAATATGGTATAAATAAATGATGTTGAACCTACCCTCACAGGTTATGAATTTCTGTATAAGGCATGCCAACTCATCCCAGGGATGGACCAACCAACTCTTTGGGATACCCTTCTTCTAGTTTACTGATGCAACCCTGGACCTTGAAATGAAAGGTACCCATGATTTATCCTTGAAATGTTTGGTTTTAAAATATCTTTCTCCTAACTGTGGTAGTCCAGTGACAAATGAAATACTATCTTCAGTGATCTTGAGGGTAAAATTCCCAACAGTGGTTCTCTCTCCATCAAATGAGTAGGCAAAGTCTAAGGCAATTCTTTCACAAAATCCCTTAAATTTTTCAAAAAAAACTTAACCATTGTTTATGTTCCAGAATTTGCATGCAATCTTTGTGTATTTATGATGCTACAAGCCTCCCAGGCTCATATCTTGATACCATATTTCAATTTTTTTTAAAAACAAGACCTCCAATATTCCCACAAAAACTTCAACTCTGCAATTTTTCAAAAAAAATTATAGACTCTATGTGACTGTGTATGGCTTCAGAAGAGTCAAATATCTCCACTGTTTGAAAAAACTTCAACTCTGCAATATTTCTCAAATTTCCAGCCCTGTGTGAATTTTTTTAATTTCTGTGTATGTCTTCAAAAGAATTTCTGTTCAAATTAACAAAAGAAATCTCTTATTTTTATTCCTAAAACTTGTTCTCTATTTATGAAGAATTTTGCACAGGCATACCTGGTGAATTTGAGAAATTCTCTGGCTCCTCTGTCGAATTCTGACTTGATTTCCTTCTTCAAATTTGGCTCTGTTAAATTATGAACTAGCTTGTTTTACAATTGCATCCAGGGTGTTTGAATTTATACTTGACTGTGAAAAATCTGAATTCGACTTACCTCCAGAGGCCGATTCTTGTTTTGATACGTCTCCTACCCTTGCTTCACCACGTATCTCTTTAATTCTCCATGTTTTCCTCAGAGCGAAATCTTGTATGTTGACAGTATAATTGTCAACATACAATTTCGTTTCTTTATCAGAGATTTTTGGGACGGTCAATGCTATGGTGTAGGGATTTATGATGCGTGGGGAGAGGCAGTAAACTAGAACATAGGGATAACGAACTAGAATATAGGGATTTGAAAATGCATGGGGAGAACACAGGGTACGAAATTTCGAAATGGTGGTGGTGTATGCAGAGGGCATCGACAGTTCGAATCTCAGGGCATGCAAGGAGAGACACAGGACACGTTTTTGATGAGGCTTAGCACAAAAAATGAATTAATTCGTTTTACTTATGAAGAGGGAAAAAACGTTGGTGGAATTTCAAAAATGGTTTGTCCATCAATCACAATTGGAGGTGTAACTCAGATCATACCCTGTACTCTGTTGTCCTTTTGAAATTATTATGAGATATGGTTTTTAAAGGATGCTCATTTGCCATATAACTCCTGATTTTTCAATTCCTTCATCAATATATGAAATTATTCTTATAACCCCCTTTGCAAACCATTTTGAAATTGCTTTAATCTGTGTATGTGACAGAGTTTAGAAAACTTCAAATCAAATACTATGTTTTGGTAAAAAACAACCAAATCCTCCTTATAACTCCTTTGAACAAAAAGTGGTTCTGTTGAGTATCATTTTAAGTGCTTTTGAGGATGTAAAGAATGGAGTGATGGAAGGGTAATGTAGGGAAAGGGAAGGATAGGGCATTTGTCATTCCCTGACACAGAAGGTACATTGAGCATTCAAAAGAAAATGATATAACTTGTTTTCCTTGTGTTTTGTTGGTAATTTTGGATGGGATGCTGGTGGGAGATCCTGGATTCCTCTTGTATTTACTTTTCTAGTATCTCAGGTCCTTTTTATTGATTGGAATTGATATCTACTCAGGTCCCTTTCTGATTGAAGTAGAATTGTCCTCAAGTCCCTCTGTTGAATGGAATTGTTGTCTTCTCAGATTCTAACACGAACTTGGAATGAAGTAGGACCTCTTCCTCCAATACATGATTTCATATACAAGGTTTGAAGGGTTTCAGAATATACCTTATCCCCCTCATTTATTCATGTCAACTTGTCCCTCAATTTAAAAACTTTAGGCTGGTGGAATAAACTAGAAATTAATATTGAGAATTTATTAGTATTTGAAGAAATTTGATTGGCCAATGTTACTTGATTTTCCAATCAAATTCGAGTTTATATTAATGTGAGTTACACAGGTTTCACAACTAAACTTTTTTCTTTTTTCTCTTTTTTTTCTTATTTTTTCTGCATTTTCTTTTCTTTTTTTTTGGTACTAATGCTTTCGAATGAGTGAGTCTCTGTGAGGTATGGGAGTATGGAGGAAGCTTATTAAAAGTGGCATAGGGTGGGTGTGATCTAGGGGTAGATGGATAAATAGATAATAGGTCTAGACTTCAACATGGATCTTCATGGAGCTTAGCATACTATATGGATGATGAATGAAACCATGAACAATGTGAAATATGAAAGGTTTATTTGTGACTTGGAAGTGAACTTGTCTTCTTCCTCTTTTGATTAGCTTCATGTCTTTTTGTATTTATCTTGATCCATCTTATATGACCGTTGGTGTTGTTGGTCAACAATTGAAAGCAATCTTCATGAGATTTGAGTTTCTTTGGATAAACTCAACATCTAGTGAATTTCATCTTTGTTTTAACTTGAATATTTCACTTCATATTAGTAGATATGAATTTGTAAAGATTGTCTTTGAAAAAATCCTTCATCCATGGAGTTCATCCCTTAAATCTTCCCTGGGACACGAGAAAAACCTGCTTTTGCAATACAATGTGGGTGGGAGGAAGAGGTGTACAGTCTCTCTTACTTCCAATAAATATGTAAGCAATGGTTGGAAAACAAGTCCAAAGATTATATACAAAGAAAATGCATTTGTTTACCATTTTGAGGAATGGTGGCCAACCTAGACATACTAGTGGTATTTTGTTCACACAATCTTTGTTTTATGTAGGTGGGTGGTTCAAAATCCAAGTTAAGGTGAATTCCATATGGATACTTCCGAGGTATAAACAGGTTTTAAAATTCAAAATGATACTTTAAAAGTAGTTGGTACCTGTTTGATAAAATTTTGCTTGTGAATTGTTTTCTGAATATGATCCACTGTCGGTGCATTTTTAAGATTGAATTGGATTGATGTAATTCCACTTGGATATTAAGTAGATTCATTGTTTTATTCCCAGTAGAAATAGGAGTTTTTAAAATACTTTTGTTTGATATCACAAAATGTCCGATGAACAGACCTAGGAGGCAAAGTTTCAGTGTGCTGATTTTAAGACAAGTAATCACTAAATGTGGCATAACTTTTCATTTGACCTCCAAATGGGACGATTCAAATTGTGTATTTATCTAGACTTGTATATGTATCTCCCATATAAACAAGTTTAAAATAAAGAGTTTGATATGAAATATGTCAATGATCAGTGAGAGACCACAATTTATAACATGCAGTTTTTCAACAATGAGTTAGTGTACAGGCCATAATTTTTGCATATGATGTCGGATTGAGGGGATTCAAATTGATTTGGAAACTAGATTCCAAGGGCTATATTCCCTATACATAGCAGGTTAAAATGTTTCCATTAGACTCCTCAAGTCAAGGCTGTGCTAACTCTGTCCTCAAAGTTTTACTTGAGCCTAGTTTTGTTTTGATCATATCTTTTGAGCTTTGATCCAAATTGAAAAAATTCAAAATGGATTTAAAAACTAGATTTCAAGATATATCTTCGTTTAAAACATTCTTCCAAACTGATCCGATATGGTTACCCAAAATAGGATTGTTCTTACCACATTTTGCCATGAAATCCTTCCAAATAGATATTGAACAATGATTTGAGGGTATTCATAAAAAGTTTGAACAAAGAGGTTTTATTGTGAACTTATTCCACCTATTTATTTATTTATTCCTATTCTATACTACTCTATTATAGAAAAATGATCCCATTCTCTCTCAGAATTATAGATAATTTCAATGCATCCATTTTGTGTGTAACAAGATCACAAGTAAACTCACATCCAAGTTTGAAAATATATATTTTAATGAATGCTTGGACATGAAAAGTTAATTGATCATAAATATTTGATGCTAAAGAATGTTGAAAAGTGGAGTGGTGTTGTAGCCTAATGACTAGTTGAAACCAAATTTTGAAATAATCTTTGTTTGTTTTGCTCTTCTTAATTGTCATATCACAAAGCTCTTCTTGGCACTTGTTCAAAATCTTGAATGCATAAGGGATCTTGTGATATACATGCTAGAAATTCTTCAATTTCTAGCTCTAATATTTGATCTTCATTGCATGTGATCCATGACTCATTTACCTTCTCACAAAAATAACTAGAAGAAATTTCTAAGTTCTCTTTAGCGGGTCTCTTCATGGATGCTTTTTACTTCTTCTAATTTTTGAAATGAAGATTCATCCCTAGTGATCATTCTGAATTGTGGACAAGGATTTAGGAATATCCTTGTGGTGGTATACCCTCCTTCTCTAAATGACTTCTTTAACATCATGTTTTTAAGATCTTGTTTTGCAAATGGATTTAAGTAGTTTGGGGTTTCAATTTTTATTTATTTTATTTTGTTTTATATATATATATATATAGGTACTTTTTGAGTGGTTGGGGCCGAGTTAGTTTGAAAATCTACCTTTATCATCCCTAAGTTTAGACATAAAGAAACATAATTTAAAATTGCTTCTAAAGCTGTGTTTTTATGAGTATATATGTTTTTATTTTATTTTATTTTATGAGTATCATATATTTTTATATCTCTAAATAAGCCTCCAAACCTTGGTAGCCAAAATGAGCTCAAATCTACCCAAGTAAATTAGAGTGCATTTATTATCAATCGGTGTTTGTAAGACTTAGAGGCATGTCCAATTATATGGATTTTAGAGATGGTTTTTATCTTTTATGGAGATAAACCAAAACCTATTCTAAGAGCTAAATTTGGAGGAGATGCTAAGCTTCTGTTTATAATTCCTATTCATAGATCTCATGAAAGTAATCAACACTTGTTTTTATAAATGGTAAAAACAATAAGCATAAAACCTATTCTAAGGCTGAATGTGAAGAGGAAGCTAAGCTTCTATTGAGGAGAGTCATCTTCATAGTCCACTCGCATGTGATGTCGGCTTGTTTTTCTAAATGGTGAAGGCCATTGTATTCAAAGGAGAAAGTTTAAGACCTATCAAATGTTGGAAGGAATGAAGCTCTTATTCAAGAGATGCATTCATTGTCTTCTTTCCATTCATTCATTAACATCAGATCAAATCAAAATACTGAAAGCATAAAATAACTCAAAAGCATTCAAAACTATCTTAATGCTTGAAGTCTAAGCGCACATTGAGTTCTCATTCAAAGAATCCATTCACAATGATGAGTAAGTCTTGAAAACATTAAGCGTGTAACTTAGCTATGAAATTCATATAACACCTGCAGCAAGATAAAATTCATCTACACCAAACAAGATCTAAAACATGTATGAAAAATCACAAAAGAAAAGAGAGTGTACTAGTTGGCAATGGGGCCCCTCCAATGCTTCACTTATACACCTAGAGTTAACTTCCTTCTGAAAGGGACTCGATGTATTAAAATCATGTAAATTCCCCTTGGAGCAAAACACAGAGCTGATCTTCAAAGGTGCAAATTCTCAAGTTTCTTCATTCATCAAAAAAGGTGTCTTACTAGTTTAAGCTTAAGGGTATTTATACAAGAGTCTTAAAACCAAAGGTGCTAAAATGTCTCCTAAATAACATAAGTAGATCCAAAATATCCTAGGAGGTCGAGAATGCCTCCTCTAGATCCTCGAAACATGGTCAAAATCCCACGAAAACAAAAACTGTCCTAGATTTAATACTGAAACAAGGCAATTTCTGCTGAACTGGCCATGTTTGACCAGCGTTGACCAGACATCTAGCAGTCTCAGATTTTGAATCCGATAGCTTATTCACCATCCTTGTACATCTGGGAACGAAACCCAAGTGTCGAATTTCGCCCAGGTGTCCTGCAAATACAAAGAGCCCAGACTTTTTAAAGGTTTGTTCGAATCACGTAATTTACGCCTAAATTTCCAATTTTAGTAAAAAGAAATTTAGAAAATTCAATTCAGAAGTTAAAGGATGACAAATATACCTTGGATAGGATGTTTTATGGAAATGAATAGAATGAAGGGAAAATGGGCAAATAAAGAGGGAAAAGTATGGTTTATGGAAGCAAAAAAAATGGACTCAAGCGACCACCACGAAGATCCGGAAGGAGGGACCAGAAGATCCATAGGAGGCAAGGCGTCTCTTCCATTCCAATATGTGGGTAAGGGGTTCCCCATTGCAATTCATTTTTAAACGGTGGAGCCGGAAGAACCTCATCTGGTAGAGGTGCATTGAAGTGATTTGGAGCTTGCGACCACGACACACCCTAACCCCATACACCATGGTGGATTGCACCAAGGACGGGACCTTAGCGTCCGGTCGAAAATGTCGCCTTCCCTACAGCATCAAACCCTTCATGGATGAGGTGTGTTATGTGACATTTCTCCTCTTGGTATTTGTGATGTATTATTAAAATTAACTCCACTTGGAGGCGACATGTTGTGTATGAGTCTAGGCCTCATCCTATTATTATCAGTTTGGGAAATAATCTATACAGGATACCAGAGATAGCACCACCTACCACCATCTCTTTGGTTCTTGCAAAACAATGCAGTAAGATAATTTCCAAAACCAAGAAATCAGTTTCCTGGAGTGATTAAGCCCTGGAAGCCGGGAAGGCTATTATGACTTCCAGACATGGCCCCGCTGCACGAAAACAACGGATGGATAAAGTCGTGGAGGTATAGGAACATCTTACCTCCCTAGGGGAGTGCCTCTACACTGCCGAGGTCAAGCACTATCGATCTGACCCAGTGCTGCGCCAAATGGACCCATCTACCCGGCTGTCACGGAGAATATGTGAAATCAGAGAAGCGGTCGAGAACTATTACGCGAAAAGGTCACATCCGACCGAGTTAGGTAGCCACATGGGAACCCGATTGTCTTGGTGTAGAAGGAGGATGGGACTTGGAGAATCTGCATTGATTATCCAGACTGAACAAGATCACTGGTTGGAATAGGTACCCGATCCCGCGGATTGATGACCTTGGACCAACTCAGGGGAAAAATGGCTGTAGGTCGAATTGATGCAGGTATCACGGTACCAATCGAACCTTCTGAGTAATGTGGAAGGCGCATTCAAATCAAGGAGGGCCTTTTCGAATGGTTGGTCAAAGCGCCTTTGGGTTGTGAATCATACGCAACCTTCCACATGAGGCTAATGGACAACATCCTACAGCCATTCACCAACTCAATTAGTGGTGTACTTGGATGACATTACGATCTTCAGCCGGACTTGGGAAGAGCACTTCCACCATCCAGACGGGTCCTCCAAACACTCTGACAACACAAGTTGTGTGCCAATTTGGAAAATGGACTTTTGGCATGACCTAGGTTCAATATATGGGATACATTATTGATAAGAATGGGGTACATATGGATCGATAGATCCAAGTCATTGAGTTGGCCATCCCCAACCACACTAACGAGCTTCCAGAAGTAGCTTTTGGAGTCTTGCCAATTTCTACCAGCGGGTTTGTGTTGGGATTCTCTCTCATATCACACTTAATATGAGTCAAGTCACCAAAGGGAGGAGCTAAAAGCAAAATTACTTTTGGTCTGAATCTCAGCGAAGGCATTGAGGTTGAAACATCGCCTCGCCCTGCGCGGTTCTCACACTACCTGGTTTGCAACAACCATTTGAGATCAGAGGCGGATGCCTGACGCTATGCTATTGGTGATCCTTACTCAACATGGGCATCCGGTGGCATATCACATTGAGACACTTTCTGACATAGTCGGAAGTATCACTTATGACAAAGAAATGTATTCATTATGCGGGCTTGTAAACAATGGAAGCAGTATTGAGAAGAAGCGGTCATCCACAGACCACCAACCCCTACGGTTCCATCACAGGGCTAAAGGGAAGTTGCGAAACGTCATACATCCGAAGTGGTCCACGTACCTGCAACGATTTCATTTGAACATTAAGTACAAAAGGCAGCACCAATAATGTTAGAGACTGCCTCAGTCGACCACCATCATAGCACTAACGACTATGCTCAACTCTTATGGGCATGTGAGACTTGATTGGCGCTTCTCTACACAAGTGATGAAGAATTCGGCCACACATACTATACACTCTTGTAGGGAAAGCAAGTTCCCAATTTACACCTCCAGGATGCCACCTTTGTCGCAGGACACCTTTGTGTTCCTTCAGGTGAGCGTGCCAAGATGATTTTGGGAGGCCTCTGATCGAGTCGTTGGGCATTTGAAGATTAGCTGTGGCGGTACTGCAAAGTATTTCTATTGGCGAACCTTATACGATAGATGTCGGGGAAGTACATCAAGTCTTACCTTTGCTTGCGCCATTGCAAACCGACCATCAAGCAAGGCCTCTATACTCCACTTCCCTACCCCAATGGAACTTGGGATTCCATCTCTATGGATTACATATAGAACCTTCCTTCTACTAAAGCATGGTAATGGTGTGTTTTATGGTGCGTCGACGATTCTCAAGATGGCCATTATGATGGCACGCAGAAGAATATCCTGCAATGAAGCCTTTGCTGAAGCTCTTCTTTGAGCGAGGTGTGGGTACACTGGGATCCCAGGTCTATCATCTCAGATCGGGACAGTAGGTTCCTCGGTACATTTTGGTCTAGCCTCTATTCGATGTTGGACACCAATCTCACCAAGTCCACAACTTTCATCCACAAGCCGGTGGCGGGGCGGAGGTCGTCCAGCCGGGATGATACGTACACGTTCTGCGTGTACAGTTCAAAGCATCGCAGCACATGTGGGATAAGGCCTCCCTATGTACAACATGGCTACAACGGGCTCTGTATCTCAACTAGCCCGCATTGCTCAAGAGTGGGCTTGATTCCGACCACTATGTCCCATTGACATATGCATGCCATTATTGGCTTCGAGGAAGATTCAGCTCATGTCGGTCGAAGCGGGATAAGACGAACAAATTCGTGGATTCAGCACATCAGCCAACAAGTTCATGACATCTTGGACCGAGCCAATGATACTGAAATAGTACAAGCAGTGACATGATCAGCATCGGGTGCCACATGAGTTTTAGGTGGGTGATAAAGTTTGGTTGTATTTGTAGAAATAATGCCTTACAAGGCCTCATTGCAAGCTTCATCCACTCTGATATTTGTCATACACCCTCACCAAGGCTGTGGGTAGCAAAGATTTTGAGCTCAACAATCCACCATTCCTTAGCTTGCACCCAATGTTCAATGTGGACCGCCTTGACCCTCCTTTCCACCTCTACTAGACACATCCGACATGGCAGAGCAACTCCCACCAACAGAGTTAAATCTATACTACATGGAACAATCCAGAACTAGTCAGATCAGCGGATACCGCGGATCAAGCGCGAAAACAAAGATACCACTATATCGAGTTGTCAAAAGCGGAATGGCGCTCCTTCACCAAGGCAAATGGCTCACGGGGGACCAAGTTGGCCAGTTTACTCTCATCTCATGGAGGAACTCCAACGTAATGGGGACCATTTCAGCGTCCCTAAGGAGGAGGGATCTGATCGGTGGATATTGGTGGCCACCACCTTTCGGCCAGCTCAAATTACCGGCAATTTTGGCAATTTACTATTTTTAGTAGGTTTAACTTCGGGCCATTTTGAGGGCCTAAATGAAGGTTTTAGTCGGGGTGCTCAATGGTAATAGAGGCATTGAGCCCCAAAAATTATTCTCCTTTGTGATACCTTTCCAGCGAGCTATCCCACGCCTAAAGCAGACCGTTATGCAAGATTCTGACCAGGAAGTTGATGTACTAACTTTAAGCGGAGACCCTGCGACTTTTGAGCAGCTTCATTTCCTAGGGTTGGGTTTTGGATGTCTATGACTTTTGGCATTTCGTCTGTGTAAAAAGGCCTCCAGGCCTCATTGTAATCATCTTGACTTTTGGCATTCTCGTCTATTGTAAAAAGGCCTCTAGAGCCTCATTGTAATCATCTTCTCATGGATGTGAGTAGCAGCCACATCTCTTCTCAGAGATAAGCTACCAGCGCCCTAGCTAGTTTATTTACATTTTGTCTGTAAACATTTTTCAGTCATTTGTTATTAATGAAATGAAGTCTTATTTCCGCTGCATCTCTGCGTTTATGTGTATTGATGTATTTGATTGTGTTCCTACATAAATCCGGATCAGAATGTCTCCTACCTTGGCTCGGCATTCGTCAAAAGAAAGGGCAAATTCCTGAGCGGTTCGCAAGTTAAATCCCTGGAATTTCTCAAGAAAAACAAGCCAGCCTTGACCCTCGAGATCCTCCCTTGCATCATCACATAGGAGCAGGGTTTGAGAGCCATTGGGTTCAATCTTGATGACCAGGGCCATGGGGATACAAAAGACGGACAATAAAACACAGTGAGTATGGAAGGTTTCTAGGAAAAGACCAAGCTGACATTTCAGACCCAAAAACTCATCAATACCCTAGCGCGGATGGACAGAGGTTCTTCAATACCAAATGAAAGGCGTTATGTGAAATGAATGCCAGGAGTACATGAGAAACCCGAGATTTAGCTCAAGGTAATGGGCTCATCGTTATCAAACTACCACCTCCCACAAGGTACAGGCCACGACCAAGTTCATTAAGTTTTATGATTGCGCAACAAGGTGGGTTTGGTTTCTAAAGTTTAGGAGAGGAAAAATTTATAAACCAAAATGTAGTGACAAGGATATGCATGACCAAAAGCCACAAAAAATATATCAAAGTTTAAATTAAATGGACCCTTGGTGAATCACATAACAATCCATAAGCATACTTCACGTTTGAGGAGTCAATAAAGAAGATGAGCTTCATAGCAGGAAACAAAATCTTTATTAACAAAAACTGTGGAGCCATCTACCTTTCATAAACTTTAAATAAAGTAGTAATCCAATCATAGGTTTTGATGCTTTGTTTTCATGATTTTAGTCATGAACGAAGCATGAAAACGAAAGAACTAGGAATAACCGAAAGATCACAATCGTAGTTTCAAAAACTGCTTATGAAGAACAATAATTGTATGACCACAGGTAGGCAACCACATAAATTATTATTTCATGCTTTAAAAAGTAAAAAATATGTAGGGTTGCCAACAACACCTTATGGTGGAATATCATGCTTCGGCCAACCTACCATTTCTCTTCTTTATGGATTTTGAGGTCACAATCCAAGAACTGTTATGCAACTTTTATACCAGCGGATCAATCAAATCAATCATTCTTCTTTCATAGTATTTTCTTTTCGGCTGTCCATGTGTGTCTGTCTACGAAAATATGTCTCTCTTAGATTCCTTTAACTATTGTCGACATGTTCATTATTGAAGCTCTATGAACTTCTATGTTCTCATTGCTCTGCTACACGTCAATCTTATCTTCCTGCTACTCTTTAATATGTTTTTTTGTTGTTTCTATCTAGAGACTTACAATTGATATTGTATGAAGGATGACTAATTATAACTCGATTACAAGTGCTTGTGTGTTGTTGCTAGGAATCAACAATTGTCGATGTGAAATCGAACTCAACGACATATATTACCATGGTGAATGGAATCACCTTCCTTCAAAGAAGATCCACATTTAACCCCCTACGCATAAATTAGATTACTAGCCACAGTTCCTAAGTCACACTTTTAGCCACATCTATCACTAAGTTAGAACAGCTCTCAAATTGCTCGAGCAAATTCAAAATAAGATATATCTCTTCCTCAATGTGAAAATTCTCAATAATCCAACTCCTCATACAAGGAAAAGAATCTTTTATAATCTCTCCATAACCAATTTTTCCCTTTCCTACTCCCTATACACTAGATTATGATTAACTATCCTCATTGAGCATAAGTATCCCTTTCACTTAGAAGAGATTTCCATAACTTTAATTAATATTTTAACTACTCTCATCTTCTAACCTAGATCACTTTAAATATAAAAATATAATATACATAACATAATATTTTTCAAAAAAACATCATAATATTCCATCCCATGAAAAATACATCATATGATAAATAACTCAACTTTAATGAGGATACATCATAGGGTAAATAACTCAACTAATTATTAAGAACAATCTTTAACAAAATTGCATCCTAGTAATAAGATATCAATGACAAATGTTATCAGCTATCATGGGAGTGTTACAAAGTACTAATCTGCACCCTACCTAACATATTGTCACTTTTGAGATCCCTGTTCCATTACCACATGCAGATATCCAATGGCCTGATACATCATTTTATATTGAATATCTACCTTAATTTACATAAGAATACCCAAATTTATCATTTTTATTGAATATTTTTATGGTCTCTATTTTCTTGGAGTTGGTTTTCTTAAATGGCCTTTAACACATCTGTTCTTGTTGGTTGCCTCACTTAACATGGAAACAGATGTTCCTCTTTCATTTTCATTGACTTTTTAGAGCTGCTTTTTGTAATGCTTTAAAATAAGGAGCTTAACGCACTTGTTTCTGTTGGTTGCCTGACTTAACATGGAAACAGGCGTTCCTTTCATTCTCTATGACTTTTTAGAGGTGATGTTTTTAATGCTTTGAAATATTATTGAAGGGGTTTAAAACACTTGTTCTGGTTGGTTGTCTAACCTAACATGGATTTTATGTTTTAAAAATTCATTTGTTTATCCTTTTATGATTTTATTTTCCATTTTGTTTGACATCCTGCAACTGGTTTTTTTTAATGTTTTAAATGATTATTCAAAGGACTTAACACATAGACAGATCAGAGCTAGATTTAGATCGAAATGTCGCTATGTGTAGCCAATTAGTGGGTGGCTTAATGGGAGACGGTAACCATTACATCATTATCAAAAATATTATTCAAATGTGCAAGCGATTTACTGAGTGGATAAAATGCCTTCACCAATATTTGGAAATCCTGAAGTGGAATCTTAACTTGTCTATCTCTTGCTCTCACTCATATTTAAATGTCTTGAAGTTGAATCTTACCTTGTCCATATCTTGAATTCACTGATGTTTGAAAATCTTAAAATGAATGTATTGAATTCAATAAATTTAACAACTCCAATAATTATTCAATACATTCCAATTATATCTTTTATATTATCTACTGCCCTTATTAATAACTTACTAACTAATTTATTAATTATTACACGACTCCTAGATGGACTTTGTTACCTAGCCATATGAAGACAATGAGATGATAAGATGATATTAAGTGATTCTACTACTTACTAACTAATTTATTAATTTTTACACGAATCCTAGATTGACTTTGCTACCTACTCGTATGAAGACAATGAGATGATAAGATGATATTTATATTGAATGATTCAATAGATTGAGATTATGTTTTTTATTTTATTTACTCCCCCTATTAACTACTCAACTTTCTCACTAACTAATTTATTAATTATTACACGTTTCCTATTTTGACTTTGCTACCTGCTCGTGTGAATACAATTAGATGATATTTATTATTGAATAACTAATTTATTAATAATTACACTCTCCTGTATTGACTTTGCTACCTACTAGTGTGAATACAATGAAATGATATTTATTATTGACTTATTCAATACATCTAAATTATATCTTTTCTTTTATTTATTGAAGTTTGCTATTGAACTTTTTCATTAATTTATTATTTTTAGTTTAAAAAATGATTTTTTTTTTATACTTCTAAGAAAATTTGTTTGAAAGTTTAAATGCAGTTTGGATGGTTTTGAAATATAGGGAAGTTGGTGATGGAATATGTTATTATGAAATATAATAAATATAATGATAATAATAAAAATTGGATAATACAACCATGTATCAAGTTATTATATGTTCAATATGATCTTAGACCTTTAACCTCTTAAAAAGAAACATATGTTTTTAACCATTAAATCCATTAAAAATAGTTATCTAGTTAGTAAATATTAATATAATTTAAAAATTAAAATATTTGTTTTCCTAAATTGTTGATTAAAATATATTTACACTAACTTATTTTAACTATTTATAATTTAATTTTAACTATTTTTTCAAAAATTTTCAATTCTAACATTTAATTTCACATAAAAAAAAAATTCTTTTATTTCAAAATTTATATAATATATATTACACCTATACCTTTCTTCCCATATAATGTAATGACATAATAATATTTACCACCCAAAAAAAACATTTTCAAAATAGTTATTTTTTATTATTATATTTTAAAAATTATTATTTTTAGATTTTGAATACTATACATTAACTAACTATATATATGGATATCTGAAATTATATACGATTTGCAAAGTGTGAGAAATTTCCTTAACACAAAATCTTAATCCACATCATTTTTTAGGGTGATATAAATATATGGTTAGACACAATAATGCTAAATATGTGATTTTGAGATCCAAGATTAAATGGCGCCAAGTGTATTAGAATTATCATGTCATTTCATCTGCTTCATGTCATTTCATCTGCTTCTATGGAAGCATACAAATATGAGAAATGACTTGTTTATCTATGTATAATTAAAGTTAAATTAAATTTGAGGAAATATATATTATTATAATAATATATATTGTTTTTATATAAAATATATAAAAGTATATGAGAAACAATTTATTTATCTATTTAAAATTTATTTATGTATAATTAATGTAAAACTATGAACTTTGAACTGAATAAAAATTATATTATTATTATAATAAATTAGGTTGCCATGTAAATTGTTAGTTTAGAAACACTTAGTACATATGCTTTGCACCATTAATAATAATAAATGTATGAAATGAAATTACATGATCAGAAGCATCTCCACTTCCTATGGGTTATATTCTCTCAAAAAAAAGCTTATAAATGCATAGATCTATTATAGGTTAAAGCAGTTTAATAAATATAAGGTTATATTTTACAATTGCATTTTTAAATTGTAATTCATTTGTTAAAATCATTTTATTGATAAAGTTGTATTTCACAATTGCATTTCTAAATTGTAATTTATTTGCTACAATCATTTTATTGATGAAGTTATATTTCACAATTGCATTTCTAAATTGTAATTCATTTCCTACAATCATTTTATTGTGCTTCATCGTTGTTGACATTAATCATTTAATTCTTCACTAAAGAGAGAATTCATTCCATCTACTATCAAGGTTAAAGAAAACCTTTTAATTCTTCACTAAAGAGAGAGTTTATTCCATCTACTATCAAGGTTAAAGGTCAAGGTTAAACAAAACCTTATAGAAGATAAAACTCTCTAAGTGTAGGTCATTTGCACAACTAAACCTAAGTGCCATTTTTCATATTTTTAATCTTCTTTCCAAATATGATTAATACAAAGAATTGGATTTTCTTTACCCCATTAAAAGAATGCTTTAAACTTGGACATATTTTCTCATTGAATAAATGTTTTTTTTTGTAAATAAAAGGGACCAAAAATATATTCACATCATTATGTGTCTACACAAAAAACATGATTTTGCCACCTGTCCCACCACAGCAAGGAAACCAAGACAGGGGGGCATCAAGCATGTATGAAACTGTAACCGAAAACATATCTGAAACTGTAATTGTAACTGTAACAAAAAAAAATAGAGCTGAGTGTTCTACTGTGCAATGGCCTTGACCTACTATTTTACAAAGCATGAAAGAAAATGGCAAATATCTACAGAAATTAAAGAAAAAAGAAACCATGAAACCCGAGAGCTAGCTTGGACTCGGTCATCCTTGAGCGTTATACGCTGGGACAAAGAATTGTCCACAGGTTGGATATATTTTTCTTGCTGGAGCAGCTATCATTGCATCCATTAGGAGGTCCAAGTGTTGTCCCAAGAAGTTCTAGATATGGGCCTGCTCATCAAATTTTTGTCGCATCTCAAATATAAGTTGAATGTGCTTCTTTGCGAATCGAAGTGGGGTCAACGAAGGCGGTTCCTCCATCATCTTGGTGTCCATTTCTTCCGATGTGTCCGTTGTTTCAGTTGTGCTCCCTGTGTCCACTATATCTGTTGCATTCACCATATCATCTTCATCTACCCTGGCCATAACATTCAAGGGAGTCTCTTGCCAGCAAGAGGGAATCTCTTCCTCCACTATGCAAGAGTCGATGCCAAAGAAGTGGTTGGGAGAGTAGGCTCTTGGAGGGTCAAATTCATAACTCTGGTTGAGCAGAGGGGGGGCGGCAAAGTTCGCAGGGGGGATCTTTGCCATGGAGGGGCCACCATGAAGATCAATGGGGGGTTGGTTTTGCCTGAGACGAATGGCTATGATGAGGGTGAGTTGGGCGGGGGGGAGGCGATTAAGTCTAGTTTAGGAACTGTAATACAGTGGGCCTCGCTTGGATTTTCCTCTCTCCCTTGGCATGTTGCAGGCTTGAGAGAGTTGAACCAGAGAAGGAAATGGTGGGCGCAGAGCAGAGAAGTTGTGGAGGATCCAGAGAAGGCCAAGGAGCAGACAAGCTAAGTGCCAGCGAGGAATGAAGGAATGGTCCATCATCCCGGGCTCCATAAAACTTCGTGAATTGATGTGAGCGGGTGCCACTAGGGCCGAGGTGACTACAAGCCTGGTGCAGGTACACTCATCTCGGTTCACGCATGACTCTCTTAAATTGCCTTGAGGTGCCCATAACACTTCCATTGAATTGCAGTGAATGATAGTCATTCAAGTTGGGGGAACGAGACGCTGGCGGCAGGGATTAATACCTCCCTACACTACCCTCTGGAGGCCCATTTGTCACCCCATCTGGAGGCCTATTAACTAAATGTTACCGTAATAATACTCTTAGAAATTTATAGTGTTGGTTGTTTACTTGTCATTGCATTATGATAGAAAAAAATCCTCCTTCACTTGGATACACTTTCTCTTACTACACATAAACAACAAACTTAAAAGTACACTTTTTCTTACTACAAAAAAAAAACCAATTTAAAAGGCCTTCATTAAAGATGATTTTTATTTTTAATTTTTATATTTATCTTATTCTTATATTAAACAAATAATTACTTAATTTTTTCACTCATACATCTAATTTTTTTTTTTTTTAATTCTATAAATATGATTCATATGGTACATCCTTACATTAAATAATGTAGAACAAAATAATGACTTCATTGGACAAGCAATCTCATATTTCTTCCCCTAGTTGGATTTGAGGCCTTTTAAACACACCTCATCATTCACCACAATAGAGTTTACTTGTTGATTTTCACAGCTTCTTACTGTTAGGTTGGAAATTGTTTATTTTTTAAGTCTTTCATTGCTAGTGAATTTCCATACGCAGTGCACGGGAGTTAGTTTAGACTGTCATGCAATTCATTAGCTGCACGTTCTATTCTTTAAGTTTTTCATTCCTGGAGATTCCCTTTCCACGGTGCACGGGAGGCTGGAGCAGTTTAGTTTAGACTGTCATGTAATTCATTAGCTGCACCACACACAAGTTTGCTGTGTTGCATACTGTGCACTCCAATTGTAGGTCGACCTGTTAATTAAATTTGGATAAATTTAAATTAAGTATATTTTAAAGAAAAGTCAAAATTATTGTTTCAATCTGTTTTATTATCAAATTCAGAATACTAAGTGTATGAATCTATTTTTTTTAATAAATGAATAATTATAATAATTTTTTTCATAAATATATCCTATAATATAATGATATTATATAAAAAATTTGAACAAATTTTTAAAATAACAAAAACACAATGCTAAAAAAATTCATATTATATAAAAAATTTGAACAAATTTTTAAAATAACAAAAACACAATGCTAAAAAAAATTCACAAAATAATTTCTTATGAATTTATTTCCTCTTAATACCAAAATAACAAAGACATACTCATTTTATATCTAAAATAATTAAAAATTTATTTACTAATTTGTATGTGAATCAAAGAAAAATATAAATTGATTAATGTCTCTATTTTATGTTGTACCGTTTTTTTTAAGAGAAACATCTTTTACATGTCCTCAATACTCATCAACTAAAAGTTTCCCAAACTTAAAATTTTATTTGCAAAGAAGAAATTATGTTATGCTAAAATTATTAGAATATATATATCAACCATACTTGGATATCAAAAATTAAATTTCCCAAAGACAATTTTATTTGCAAAGAAAATTCTGTTATGCTAAAATTATTAACATTTATATATCAACCATATTTGGATATTGTTAATCAATGCTTCATCCTTGTAAATGTTTGGAGGTAATTTAGTTAAAAAATATTTTTTTTAACTTAGTTAGAAATGATTTTTAAATTATTAATAGCTTTTATCTATAAAAACTTATATTTTATTTTTCATATTTATATTTAAAAGTTTCCAAAATATCTTCCAAATATTTTAATAAGCATGTAACTCCTTTAATATGTGCTAGTATATCGGAATTGTTAGCAAAGAAGAAATTATGTTATGCTAAAATTATTAGAATATATATATCAACCATACTTGGATATCAAAAATTAAATTTCCCAAAGCTAAAATTTTATTTGCAAAGAAAATTCTGTTATGCTAAAATTATTAGCATATATATATCAACCATATTTGGATATTGTTAATCAATGCTTCATCCTTGTAAACGTTTGGAGGTAATTTAGGAAAAAATATTTTTTCTAACTTAGTTAGAAATAATTATTAAATTATTAATAGCTTTTATCTATGAAAACATATATTTTATTTTTCATATTTATATTTAAAAGTTTCCAAAATATTTTCCAAATATTTTAATAAACATGTAACTCCTTTAAATGTGCTAGTATATCGGAATTGTTAGCCTTATATATATATAAATAAATGAAAACCTATAAGTTAATGAAGACATGAAGTAAATATAAATGTTTTATCCCTCAACCAATTAAATTTATTTATTTTCATTGAATCTAAATATGTAAATCATAAAGCAACATCAAAATGATTTCATATAATATTGATAACCTGAAGAATAAACATTTATATGTAATATTGGCAATAACTATAAAAATAAATTAAGATATTTATGTTGGGTTATGACAACACGTATCTTTTTTTTACATTTGTTTGAGGTTTCTCAAGTGTTTGGATTTTTGGATGCGTGGAAAAGGTTGAGATATCTCATGGTTAAATATAAAATCCTATGAGGATCTTATAAGACTTATATTCATTTCTCCACATAGCAATAAAGAATACCATTTCCCCCTATATCCGTCTTTGATGTGTGCGATTGTTTATTTGTCTTCTCTTTCTCTATTTATTAATTCGGTTTGCGAGCCTGAAGTACAACAAGTCATATCAAAGTTGAGGTTCGATGAAGGTCTGTGAGAGCTAAGGCAAGATTATCATTATGTTGCAAGGGAACCGAGGTTTTGTCACTCTCTCTGTGAGGAGGAAAAACCCTATGAGTTCGAAAGGCTATTGGATGCTAAGAAGAATGGTCAATGGGACGACGGAGTTGGAAGGCATGGTAGAAGATAGAGCAAGGTTTCCTCTTGGGTATGACAAGTTGTGCAGTTTTGAGGATGCACACAAACTGTTTGGCAGAATTCCTAAACGACATGATCATGGACCATTATGATGAGTTGTCGAAGGAGGCAGAGTTAGATTTGGCGGCAATGGTCGAAAGTCAAGAATGGAAGCAAAGTGTTGATGGGATTACTCAGAGTCAAATTAATGGTGAAATTCTTGAATGCAAAGTTCAAGGTGGAGTTATGTATATGGGAATATGACTATAAGACCTAGTTATGCATGCCTACCCCTTTTTTAAATGCCACTGATAAAGTGTAGACGCCCTAGATGATAAGGAGGAGAATGTGGTATTCCCGGATACCCTGTTTATACAATTTGAGGGGGGTGGGGCCTAAAAGTGAGTGGTGTAGACTCATTTGGCCAGTTTGGTTGGATTTGGTAGTGGGAAATCCCAAGTAAAGTTTAAAAGGGGGTAAGTTAGGTCAAGAGTCGTGGTTTTCGAGTCCATGGTTTTTTTGGTAACTCGTATTTTTAGAGCTCATTCATCTAATGTAGCCTTTAAAGGGCTTAATATAGTCCATTGAAATTGTCCCATAGGTGAGGAGGTGAAGGCTTAGTTGTCTGGATTGGGGGGATTTGGTCAAGGGAGTACATCTTTGTTGGTTATGGTGTTGAATTTAAGGATGCATATTGTGGTATCCTACTACCCACAAATCATCTTAGCATAAATGTGTACATGGAACAATCAAGAGTTGTTCAGGATCACAAAGGGAGATTTGTTTGCAAACTCAGGGAACCATTGTATGGTGTAAGGTAACTAGGAAATGGTACAAGATGTGTGATTCCTTCATGGTGATCCAAAGTTCTTAAGAAGTGATTATGATCATTTTTTTTATGGAATATTCATTATCTTGGTGTTATTTTGATGATATTAGTGTTGAAAGCAAAGCATGGTTTAGGTCAGTAGGTTAATGTCTCGGTTGGTCAGGATGTTATAGATGAAGGATCCAGGGGAAACAAAACAAATATTGGGCATAAAAATACAAAGAGAAGGGAAAAATGGTAAGATGTGGTTTTCACTGATAAGGTTCAGGATGAAATTTTTGAAACTAGTAAATATCACCATTTTTTTCTTTCCATTGTAAACTGTTAGGATATTTAGACACTTAGGAGTTAGTTAAGATCTACTTGGTTTAATGTGTCATTAGGTAAAATTGTGTTTCTTAGTATGCATTAGTATGCATTTGTACTCATAAAATACGACAGTCACAATATGTTCCCGACATAGAGTGATCCGACAGTTTATATTCTCCTTAATCTTAACGACCATTGATTTGTGGCTTAACACCGGATTGGTCCATGAGCTCTATTTAAAGAGCATGGAGGGTCATTTTTCGATGATTGATTGTGATAAAATCTCTTTTAAAATATCTCTATTATATTTTTCTTTTGCATTAATAAGCTGCTCCAAGTGGTCGTGTTGGCTGGGGCCGTGGATGTTTCCCCGTACAGATTTTACCATGTCAAAACATCGGTGTGTTAATATTTTATCTAGTTGTGTGAGTGGTTATTGAAGGATTTCTTCTTTGGTTGGAATACACATGTTTTCGAACATGGTATCAGAGCTAGTTTGAAGACTCGCTCCTTTTGTAGATCAAGACCATGAAGCCGAGTTGCCTCATCTATGTTTTCTTCCATTTACATGCATTTATGGGCTGACGGGACTATTCCATTTTGTCCAGAGTGCTTGTTTCAGTTAGGAACATTTTTCGTTTCACTCAAAAATGTTTTTGTTTTCCCAAGATACGACTATTTCAGTGATATCCAAAGGTATAAACCCTAAATAAGCCCTTTTTAATTTTTTGCATATTATTATTTTGGTTTTATATTGTTTGTTTCCGGGTTGCTACTCTTTTAGATCTGCGTATTCTCTTTTCCCTGCATCCCATGCGATCTCAAAAAATAAAAAACAAATAGGAAAAGGTGCATTTTCTGGGTAAGCTAACCAAGAGCTAACCCTTGTTCTCATCAAGAAGAGAAATTTGTTTCTTGTGTGAAACCATTTTTTTATGAGCATGCTCTCTAAGGACGTATTCAACAACAACAACACCCCCAATCCTCCTGCTAAACAATACAATATGTTTTGTTATCCAACTTGGTTAAAAGTTGTCTTATTAAGTAAGAGGTCTGGAGTTCAAGTCTCTCTTTTTGTTACTTTTTTTTAAAAAGTTCATGCTCCATTGTAAAGCGTATTTCACTTCAAGTATAAATGTGAATCACTATAAGTAGCTTTAATATTTTATTTTAGATTCATTTATTTTGCATGCAACTTTTTTTTATAAAGTAACTTCATTGTAAAAGTGATCCCCACTTCCTTTTATAAAAGTGGGTCGTTTCATAAAGAAACTTACACCACCAAAATTGGTCATTTGGTCATAAAGAAACTTACACCACCACAACTTTCACATCTGAAATCCGTTTTCAATGTCGTTTTTTTTAAAACCACCTAATTTTTCGAGATCTTTTCATCCAGATCATTAGTTTCAGTTTTTAAATCCATATTCTCTTCATATTTAATATGGATTCTTCCAGTAATCTTTTTCTTACCAGCACTAACTACTTCCAATGGAAATCCCACATGGAGGATTTATTAAGAAGTAAGGCTTGTACCAGATTACCTTGGGAAAGGAAAAAGAACCCACTGATGCTGATAATAAATTCAAATGGGCTAATAGGAGTGATGAAGCACGTGGACTGATCGGAATGCCCATCTCTCCTGATTTAAAGTTCCACCTTAAAGAAATTGATGACCCGGATGAAGCTTGGGAAAATCTTGAATATGTGTTTGGTAAACACAATAGTTTTTGAGCACATCAATTAGAAAATAAAATACTAACTTTAATTCCAAATGTTTTTTCTTTCATGGACTACTATCTATCTAAGTTTAAAACGCTCATAATTTTATGTGAAGAATGTGAGATAAAGCTGGCGGAAGATCGTTGCATCTATATTATTCTTTATAAGCTAGGTAGTGCATATTATGTGTTTGTATCTACCTTTTATGCCATGAGAGAAAATTTAGGGAAAGCTTATCAAAAACCCACTCTTGAGTCATGTTGTGATTCTTTGATTAGAGCACAAGACAATCTTATACAACTTGGAGTGATCAGCACTGTAGGTACCTCCAAAAAATCCCTAGTCACCCAATAGAAAGATAAACCCAAGAATCCGAAGAAGCAACATCCTTTCCACAACAAAAAGAAACATAAGAGTCCCAAACCCACTCAGTTAGCTTCATCTTTTAATGGTGACAAATGAGAAAAATCTAAAAATAAGCAGACTCGCATGCATTGCAACTTTTGTGATAAACATGGTCATGATGAGTCCAAATGTTTCAAGAATATTCCATATTTAGAAGAAACGATGAAGAAGAACACCATCAATATTGATTCTACTTCTTCTTCTTCTTCTCATGGACATGCACTTTCTACTTCCAGTTTCTCCTTCAATACAAATTCTACTTCTTCTTCTTCTGATGAGTGGTTTATTGATTCTGAAGCATCTTATCATATGGCTAAGGATAAATACATATGTTCTTTTCTAAATGAATGTAACACCAAGAAAATATTTGTTGGTGATGATAGATCTCTTAGTGTTGTAGGATCTAGAAAATTTCAAGTAGATAATGATCATTTCAATGATGTATTATGTGTTCCAATTCTTCCTTGTAACCTTTTATCAATATATCAATTCACTCATTCACGTGAAGGTAAAACCGTAGAGTTTTCACCTCACCAACTTGTAACTAAGGATCTAAAAGATCCTAAGTATGTTATTGCAACTGGAATTGATGATGATATAACTAGGTTGTACAAGTTTGACAACTTTGGGTCAACATCTTTTTCATCATTTTTTGTTGTTCATAGTAATGACTTGAGAAAAATTTGGCATGAGTGGTTTGGTCATCTAAACTATTGCTCATTGCAACAACTATCTAATCAAAAGATGGTGAGTGGTCTTCCTCATGTTTCAATCAAAGATCATGTTTTTGTCGTTTGTGTTCTCGACAAATATCATCGGGACAATTTTGATAAACATGCCTCTCGGCATGCCTCGGGCCCTTTGCAGTTTGTTCACAATGATTTGTGTAGTCCACTTTCTTCTGCTTGTTTTTCTGGGTGTAAGTATTTCTTAACTTTCATTGATGACTTTTTCATACGTACTTGGGTTTACTTCTTAAAAATTAAGAGAGAAGTTTTTGACAAGTTTTTGGCCTACAAGGCCCTTGTAGAAAAGCAATATGGACATGAAATTCAAAGTTTAAGAACAAATAATGGAGGGGAATATGTGAACAATAATTTTACAAGTTACTGCACTACATAGGGCATCCAATTCCAACACACTATTCCATATACACCACAAGAAAATAGCGTTGCTGAGAAAAAGAACCACACATTAAAAGAAATGGCTAATTGTATGATCCAATATAAGGGATTAAGTCTAAAGTATTGAGTGGAAGCCATGAACTGTGCAAATTACATAGTAAATCGCACTCTCACAAAGGATCTTAAAAATATAACACTAGAAGAATCTTGGACTAAAAGTAAACTAGATGTAAGTCACTTCAGTGTATTTGGCAGTATATCATGTGCTCACATTCCTGTTGAGAAAGGGAAAGCATTGCAGCCTAAAAGTGAGAAGTGTATATTTGTCAAAGGTTATAGACTTCTTCAGCCACGTTCTAATGAAATTATTATTGGAAGGGATTTTAAATTTAATGAAAATCTCTTGGCCTGGGAGCCTAATTCGACGTGTGTGTCGTCTTTGGCCTGCAATCCTAATTCGACATTTGTGCCTTCTTCGGCCTGCAAGTCATATTCGGCATTTGTGACTTCTTCTATTCCTATTCTAATTTCTTCTTTAGATGATGAAAATGAGGATGAAAATCCACCTCCTCCTTCTCACCTTCCTCTATATGAGTCCTTTCAAACTAAAACAACACCATCTCTAGCTCCACTGCTTCTTAGATGGGTTTTTTCAATATGAGAAGAAGCTGGTGATCTAGTCGGTGATCCTTCAGATCAACGTCAAACATGTTCATAGTTCCAATGAGCCTCTTCTCTTTTGGCTCAAGTTTCAGAGACTCATAATCCAAAGACATTTGCAAAAGCTTCGGGTCATCCAGATTGGGATACAACAATAAATGAAGAGTGTCATTCTTTAATGGAAAACGATACTTGGGATCTTGTACCTTTTCCAAAATGAAGAAAACTTTTCATATGTAAATGGGTCTACAGAACTAAGTATGCCTCAGATGGAAGTGTTGAAAGACACAAGGCTCAGTTAGTTGCCAAATGATTTTCCTAGGTTGAAGGAATTGACTATAATGAAACCTTTTGGTTGGACAACGGAGAGGGGGGGTGAATCAATTGTTATTGTGCTTAAACAATTATTCCTATTTTGAATTCTTTACAGAAAACTCAATGACGATCACAATAATGTAGGGAAGTAAGAAATAGAAAAATCAACATCAATCACACACATGAAATATATAGAGACAGATATTTCCTGAGGAAACCCATAAAAGGAAAAACCTCTTCTTCTTGATATGATAAGTAATCCTTATTTTTTGTGCATTATCATTCTTATGAGCTCCAACTCCTCTTGAGGCTACAACATCTATTTTACAAGCAACAACTTGTTGAGAGAGACAACTCTCTAGTTTATCTAGCACCCACTAGAAGGAAGCACCAACTCCCTGAGTGTTCCGACACCAACTGGATGGAAGCACCAACTTCCAGTCACACAGGCACCAACCTGTATAACATAGAACAATAGTTATCCCTTGCACCACCCTATTACCCTGGTTTTTCTGGCTTCAACCAGATGGAAGATACAACTCCTTGTGTTCAAGCACCCACTTGAAACTCTGAGGACAACATTCCTCCTTAGCACCTCCCTTCCACCTCGATAATAAAAACTTCATTACTGAACCTTATTACAGTGATATAGTGTTTTTCAAAGGGCTTACCAATCTCATCATTGTTCTGTTATACTACTATGTCTTTGCATGCATACCTTGACTTTCTCTTCCTCTCTCAGATATGCGTTTATATTATGTGTCTTTCTTCTGTGCTTTCTGCTCAATGTATTATTTCCAGTCTATGCGCTACGCCTCTTTCTGTGCATTTCATCTACTGCACACAGCATGCTTCTACCCACATGGATAATTCTCAACAGAAGAAACCATCTCTTCTTTGTTCTATGTATATTTATCATGCCAAGTCCTCTGCCAGATCATCCACGCAACTCATCATCTTCTTCGGCAGTTATGCTGAGTCTGTTCGTCATCAGTGGCTTATCCTGATATTCTTTTCCTTCTCTGGCAGTGTGACTCTTCGTCTTCTTTGTCACAGTTAAGATTATTCTCTCTATTGCAGTTACAGAGTTCGACACTTTGCCATCTGTCAATTGTCTCTATGATGAGTCTTCATTCCACTGGCAATTACCTCGAGACTCTTCATCTCCTCTAGTGAGCACCCTAATATTCTTCGAATTCTCTGGCAGATGAAATCAGTCATTTTCTACAGTTACAATCAGTCTGTCTCGGTAGTTACAGAAGTAACCTCCACGTTCTCATCCCCTTAGTGCATTTTCTCTTCCCAAGAAAACTTCACACTGGGCACTAGCTTTTCTTGTTGATCCCCTTCCTTTCACGTGAGTCGTGACCACTAGTGGTGACCAGGGGCCAATCACTTCAGGACTTCGTGTTTCGGATCATCCCTCGTGATTCACCCCAACTCTCCTAACTCTCGATCTCACGAACTCCAAAGTGGATTCTAGTGATGTGCTAGCTCCTCCCTCAATATAACATTGGGTGATGAGCTCATGTGACCATGTGATTGCGAACACGTCCAAAGGTGGTTTAGACCAAACTGCTTTTCGCCCCACAATTCACTACGATCCTCCACACATCCTTTCTCCAAAATTGTTGTATCAACAGCGGCCCACTCATGAAAAATTAATACACGAGCATGTTTTGGCCCCACATTGTGATGGGACCATCTATCTCATGATATTGATAGTTCTCATTCGATCAATGACTCTAATATATATTCCTTTCCTGCCTTCTTTCCTTTGTCCATGCATGATCCTTAGTCTCAACGATCAGGTGACACGTGGCCCTCCAAACCAATGGACGAGATCGATTTCACCTTCCAATGACGTGTGTCCCTCTTTAATCTAACGACTATCCTCAACTCCAGGACTTTGGCCTTTGGCAATCTCAAACTTTTCTCCTTCGCATTTTATCAGAGTAGTTTCACCTAGAGTTCACGATCCGTTGACACGTACTCTCCTGCATGATCAATTATCATAAGTGACTTCGGCACTTCGAGACTTTAAGATGATCGCTTCTTCATTCTCCTCCGGAGTGCTCACATGTTGAATAAGTCATAGGCGATGGAAACCACTTGTTGTCGGTTAACACATCCACTTACACTGTCCTTCGACTGTACTAGATCAACGGTTGAGAATGCATCCGAAGTGATCTTTAGATCGGACGACTCGTATCCACTTCGAGACTTCGACATTCGGGACTTAGGGAATATGCTGGTGGTAAAACTCCCAGAGTGATGTCACTTACTTACATCACTTGATGACATGTCATGAGCCTAGTAGCTGCCATGTGTCACTCGAATTTGTGATTTTCACATACCTATAATGTCGAATCAACTTGACACTTGTCATTGTCTCATTGTTCCACGTCTCCTTACTGACGTAGTCTTGCTGACATGGATCCTCATTCACTTCAGGACTTCGGCCTTCGGGACTTCAGGTATTTCGACTTTTCAAGTCATTAATTCTTTCAAAGTGAGAGTCCCCGAACAATAATATCCTCGCAACTTTTAGACCCAAAATAAACGTTGTTTGTCGATCATGTTCTCAGATCGATGGCTCGATCTTTCTGCAATTCTTCTTTTCTAACTTATCTTGTCCTTCCACTTCAAACTAATCTAATGACTGTCATTTACTCCGGCTCTCCAGTTCT
>SNQJ01S0005343.1:93523-107391 GCA_010110895.2 Picea sitchensis
GGAATGTATTGAATAATTATTGGAGTTGTTAAATTTATTGAATTCAATACATTCATTTTAAGATTTTCAAACATCAGTGAATTCAAGATATGGACAAGGTAAGATTCAACTTCAAGACATTTAAATATGAGTGAGAGCAAGAGATAGACAAGTTAAGATTCCACTTCAGGATTTCCAAATATTGGTGAAGGCATTTTATCCACTCAGTAAATCGCTTGCACATTTGAATAATATTTTTGATAATGATGTAATGGTTACCGTCTCCCATTAAGCCACCCACTAATTGGCTACACATAGCGACATTTCGATCTAAATCTAGCTCTGATCTGTCTATGTGTTAAGTCCTTTGAATAATCATTTAAAACATTAAAAAAAACCAGTTGCAGGATGTCAAACAAAATGGAAAATAAAATCATAAAAGCATAAAAAAATGAATTTTTAAAACATAAAATCCATGTTAGGTTAGACAACCAACCAGAACAAGTGTTTTAAACCCCTTAAATAATATTTCAAAGCATTAAAAACATCACCACTAAAAAGTCATAGAGAATGAAAGGAACGCCTGTTTCCATGTTAAGTCAGGCAACCAACAGAAACAAGTGCGTTAAGCTCCTTATTTTAAAGCATTAGAAAAAGCAGCTCTAAAAGGTCAATGAAAATGAAAGAGGAACATCTGTTTCCATGTTAAGTGAGGCAACCAACAAGCACAGATGTGGTAAAGGCCATTTAAGAAAGCCAACTCCAAGAAAATAGAGACCATAAAAATATTCAATATAAATGATAAATTTGGGTATTCTTATGTAAATTAAGGTAGATATTCAATATAAAATGATGTATCAGGCCATTGGATATCTGCATGTGGTAATGGAACTGGGATATCAAAACTGACAATATGTTAGGTAGGGTGCAGATTAGTACTTTGTAACACTCCCATTATAGCTGATAACATTTGTCATTGATATTTTATTAGTAAGATGCAATTTTGTTAAAGATTGTTCTTAATAATTAGTTGAGTTATTTACTCTATGATGTATCCTCAGTTGAGTTATTTATCATATGATGTATTTTCATGGGATGGAATATTATGATGTTTTTTTGAAAAATATTATTTTATGTATATTATATTTTTATATTTATAGTGATCTAGGTTAGAAGATGAGAGTAGTTAAAATATTAATTAAAGTTATGGAAATTTTTTCTAAGTGAAAGGGATACTTTTGTTCAATGAGGATAGTCAATCGTAATCTAGTGTATAGAGAGTAGGAAAGGGAAAAATTGGTTATGGAGAGATTATAAAATAATTCTTTTCCTTGTATGAGGAGTTGGATTATTGAGAATTTTCACATTGAGGAAGGGATATATCTTATTTTGAATTTGCTCGAGCAATTTGAGAGCTATTCTAACTTAGTGATAGATGTGGCTAAAAGTGTACCTTAGCAACTGTGGCTAGTAATCTCATTTATGCTTAGGGGGTTAAATGTGCATCTTCTTTGAAGGCAGGTGATTCCATTCACCATGGTAATATATGTCGTCGAGTTCGATTTCACGTCGACAATTGTTGATTCCTAGCAACAACACACAAGCACTTGTAATCGGGTTATAATTACTCATCCTTCATACAATATCAATTGTAAGTCTCTAGATAGAAACAACAAAAAGACATATTAAAGAGTAGCAGGAAGATAAGATTGATGAGTAGCAGAGCAATGAGAACATAGAAGTTAATAGAGCTTCAATAATGAACATGGCGACAATAGTTAAAGGAATCCAAGAGAGACATATTTTCATAGATAGACACACATGGAGAGCCGAAAAGAAAATACTATGAAAGAAGAATGATTGATTTGATTGATCCGCTGGTGTAAAAGTTGCATAACAGTTCTTGGATTGTGACCTCAAAATCCATAAAGAAGAGAAATGGCAGGTTGGCCTAAGCATGATATTCCACGATAAGGTGTTGTTGGCAACCCTATATATTTTTAACTTTTTAAAGCATCAAATAATAATTTATGTGGCTGCCTACCCGGGGTCATACAATTATTGTTCTTCATAAGCAGCTTTTGAAACTACGATTGTGATCTTTCAGTTATTCCTAGTGTTTTCATTTTAATGCTTTGTTCATCACTGAAAGCATGAAAACGAAGCATCAAAACCTATGATTGGATTACTACTTTATTTAAAGTTTATGAAAGGTAGATGGCTCCACAATTTTTGTTAATAAAGATTTTGTTTCCTGCTATCAAGCTCATCTTCTTTATTGACTCCTCAAACGTGAAGTGTGCTTATGGATTTTTATGTGATTCACTAAGGGTCCATTTAATTTAAACTTTGATATATTTTTTGTGGATTTTGGTCATGCTTATCCTTTTCACTACATTTTGGTTTATAAATTTTTCCTCTCCTAAACTTTAGAAACCAAACCCACCTTGTTGCACAATCATAAAATTTAATGAACTTGGTCGTGGCCTGTACCCCGTGGGAGGTGGCAGTCTGACAACGATGAGCCCATCACCTTGAGATAAATCTCGGGTTTTGCATGTACTCCCGGTATTCATTTCACATAACGCCTTTAATTTGGTATTGAAGAACCTCTGTCCATACGCGCTAGGGTATTGATGAGTTTTTGGGTCTGAAATGTCATCCTGGTCTTTTCCTAGAAACCTTCCATACTCACTGTGTTTTATTGTCCGTCTTTTGTATCCCCATGGCCCTGGTCATCAGGATTGAACCCAATGGCTCTTAGACCCTACTCTTGTGTGATGATGCAAGGGAGGATCTCGAGGGTCAAGGCTGGCTTGTTTTTCTTGAGAAATTCTAGGGATTTAACTTGCGAATCGCTCAGGAATTTGCCCTTTCTTTTGATGGAGGCCGAGCCAAGGTAGGAGACATTTGGGTCGAGGTCATAGAGGATTTTTTAGGTCAAGCAGTAGGTCTTCCTTTGAGCGGGCATAAGTGGTTCAAAAACACCAAGGTTGAGGAGGTTCCATGGAGCCTTTTCTTCACGTCTCAAAAAATCAATTGTTGTGACAAAGGTATGCCCGTGTCCCTATTGAAAACCCAGCGACATGGTTTGCTAGCAGTCTTGAAACAATTTGTGACGTGTGAAGGCCGTTTTGGTTTTGTTTTTCTATATCATATACGTTTGCTAATGAATTTCATTGGGTTTCAATTAAATATGCCCTATTACCTATGGAGAAGCCTGTATAACATGGCAAAGAGGTATAAGAGACAACAATTGGATTCAAGCCTGTTTCACCACGGTTTGATTAAGATATTGTTGGTACATCAATTGAAGTTACGAAATGATGATTGTAACGCTTTCCTAACCTGAAACTGTTTCGTTGACTCCAATGCTGTAGAGGTTGACAAACCTATGATAGAGGAAACCATAGTCCCTACCAGAGTGATCCCTTCACCTACACAGGTTTGTGTTACGACCACCCTCAGTAAGCCTATACCTGACCCACAAGTTGTTGAGTAGAGCCATGAACAACGCTCACGCCCTATCACCTCTGCTGAGAACAAAAATAGACCTGTGGGCAAGCTATCTAAAGGTGATATCGATTTAGGTTTTAAAAATAAAAGGGCAGGTAGGTTGATCTCAAGGAAACTATGAAATAAATCAAACTCTCATGTGAGTTCAATCAAAATGATCAAGATCCATGACAACTCAGACTCAGAGATTGATAGATTCTTGGCCGAAGAAGACCCTCCTTCCTTCCAAGCAGATCTTGACCAGACTTACAATTTCGTGGATAATTTGCCACCCTTCTTGAAGCACAGTCAAGGATTTCTAGGTATCAAGTTTGATAACAAACCTAAAGGCAACAGTGCACACAGTCCGGCACTCAAATATGGGTATTCTCAAACGGTCGTCACAAATTCATAATGTGAAACTTGTCTGTTTTGGATTGACAAATATTATACAGACGTACCCATTTTACAATCGCAGATCAAAACCCTTACCGATCAGGACGACCCCCTAACAGCTGAAAATCGTAGGCTCAAGTCTGTTGTTCAGAGACAAGGAAAATGTTTGAAAACAACAGGGAACATCATAGTAAGAAACACCGAGAGTGTAACAACAGTGATCAATTATGAGATCATGTTAATCGATTTGATTTTCCAATTAAAGGTAAAGATTTGTTTTTATCTTAAAATAGTGTTACATTCTTGTTCATAGAATAAATTAGATTTTGTTGCTAAAATAAGACTAGCTACAGAATCAGCAGATTCTGTAGCCAGTCTTTTCTTATTCGAAATTTGGAAAATATTGGTCAAATGTATATCTAAGTTTCTTTATTTCATATTTTTCTTTCACGATATCTGGTAGTTTATGGTGATCAAATGGTATGAATAATTTCTGGGCTTATTAGCCATGTCCATGGCTTATTTTTGTGCAAACAGGAACAAACTCTTTTATTTTTAGAGATTTAGTGTGATCTAGGGTGGTTATATTCCCCCTCTATTTTTGTAATCAGTAGATGATTGTAGAGATTTAATCTTATCTCATAAGATAAGACAATTAGCTTTTCTGAACCCTTTATAAACTCGTATTTTTGTAATCAAAACATCTTGGCCTGGGGATGAAGGTGGACAATTTATTCACGAATTTGGACGGAACATATATTTACATTTTGGCTTTAGATCTCTGTAAATGTTGTTTTTGTTTATGGTTTGTTTATCCTAATTAATTAATAGTTGTTGATAGCTTTTATCTTCACAATTTACTATGACATTGAGAAAATTTCTTTAAAATACTGTCCACATTTTGATGCTTCAGATATTGAAAAGAGTGGTCATTCGTTCAACCCAAATGATAAGATTTTTCTTTAATTTTGTTGGATGATTAGAAGCATGTTCTTACAGTTAGATTTATATTATTTGTAATTACTTGCAATCACAAATACCACAGTGATTATTTTCATCTCTTCGTTCTGTCGTTAAAATTCAATAGTCAATATACTGTTTTGCATTTATTCCAAACAGTTTCAAGGTTCATTGCAGATTTATCTCTTGGACAGACTAGATGGACATTGCATAATTATATATATGTTGGATGCACATCGATTAACTCATTGATAGGTTAGTTTTTTTCTTTCTGTTGTTTATTTGTCTACAAAACTCTAATATATGGTCTGGCTTTGACCATCCACATACTCCTGTTTCATTGTATCTTTTTCAGTTTAAACTTAGATTAATAAAGAAAAAACAAAAAATAGCTTATGTGCTTTCTTTATCTGCTTTTGTTTAAGCAACCATCTTTACATAGATTTTCGTGAGTTTAGATTAAAACTTGCAACTTGTATATCATGCACATAAATAAGATAGACAGATCTGTTTTGTAAATATTATATACAATAGTTATATGTACCTGTATATATATTGAGTGGTTATTTAATAATTAGATTTTTTTATTTCTTTTATTTGTTTCTTTTAGGACTTTTAGATTGGCTAACGGATCCATTAAACCCGTCAGAAAGAGTTATACTAAACGGCTTGGGTTATTTAGACAACCTCGGATTGGACTTGTTCTTCCAATTGACAGACGATCATTTTCACCTATCAACAAATGGTGCTAGAAGGAGGGACTGAACATGATTGATGGCACATGGAGGTCACAAGACTCCTCCCCCACACACCTACTCCCCCATAGTAACAAGAAGTTGTTCTGACGACAACATTACTTCTCAAACAACAACCACCTCAAATGAAAATCCACAGATTACCGTTGATCCAGTAACACCAAACCCTCCAGGGTCCAACGTACAAGAAATTGTTCGTCAATCACTTCTAAGGACACATGGTGCTTTGGCCCATATCAGACAACCAAGTCAGCCACTGAATCAACCACTAGATTTCTCTGATATCAGAGAGCAGCTTGAAGGCACTAGTCTTCTCCTAAATCCTACGGATCCAGATCACATCCCCACTCCTGCAACCGGAGGATCTTGTATCCCACCTTCACCACCACCTTCATCTCCCTCCTCTTCAGGAGAAGAGTCATCGGATGAAGGAAGTTCTTCATCTCAGCCTTCGACACCACCCATGCCCATGGAAAATCCAAACAATCCCGCCAGACCTTGGCTCGATCAAGATGTTGTGGCCATACCTGGACCCCAACATCCTTTGCCTAAACATCCAGAGAAATGACTCCCTAAATTTGATCCAGATTCTAAGAAAACCACTGAGGATCACATAAAAAAATTCATGCTAGCCATTAGACTCCGAAGCGTAGAACATGGAGATATAGTATGTAGAATTTTTTCATACACATTTGAAGGCAATGCCTCTACGTGGTATTTTCCCCAACAACCCCACACCATTGTATCTTGGGATAAATTCGAATCTTGTTTCCTTGAGAATTTCGGGGATGACAAATCTCCTGAAGTCTTAGTCATGGAACTCTCCAATTTAAAGATGAACCCTAAGGAAAAAATAAAAGACTTTAATCAAACGTTTCTAACATTAAAGAATCGAATCGCTAATGATTCAATGCATGCTGAAAATCTTATCGTCGCATACTACACCAAAGCCCTACACTAGAACATAGCAATCTGGGTAAAAAGGTCTAAGAAGTCAACATTATTGGAAGCCTTCGAGGAAGCAAGACAAATTGAGAAGGATATCCTAAGCCTAAAGGATAATATCAGTAATGAGGCAGATATTACCCCATATTCCAAGAAGAAAATAGAAATTCTTCCTAGACCTCCCCAAACCAAAAATCAACTAGAGAGTTTAGATCTGGAAAGTTTACAAAAGGTTGTTCAGAAATTGTCAAATCAAGTCGTAGATTTAAGGAGATCGGTTGAAGAATCTTCTTCAAGCAAATGGTCTTACAAACCCCCTTTTAGAAAACCTTTTCCCACAAACTGGCCCAACTTAAACTCTAAAGGCCTTAATTTAGAAAGCCTACAATATGCGATATAGACAATCCTTGAAGCTCATGATAACTTAGTTCCCCCTGAGATTTCTGAAGATGTAGTTGAACAAGAAACAGTGGAAGAGGACGAACCCTCTCCCAACATCTTTGGGCATTTTCGGACAGTATCTTTCAAGCCAATTTTGAAACAGTTCATCCTTACAATACCAGAAGAAAAACACAGAATAAACCCTCTTCTGAAATTGGAACTAATGTGCCTCAAAAATAGTTTAAGCAGACTGGAACTAAATAGAATTCAACAACCCCAAGTTTAGAATACGATCTTATTGAAGACCTTAAGAAACTTAGAGCTAATATTTATGTTTATGAATTATTGAAATTTCCTTTTCTTCTGCAAAAGATGCTTCAAAATATTGCAGAAAACAACAAAAATAACAATTTGAACAACAACAAATTTGCAGAAAACATCCCTAAAACACCTCAAAAGGTTCCCGTTAAAATGACACTGGAACCCTCGGATAAAATAGACCTTGCTGTAAAAAGTGTAGCAAATGTAGATAAAATAATTCCAAGGACTTTGACTAAAAACCAACAAAGTTATGCTGTTAACACTCGTAGAAATGTCCCACCTTTTCTATTGACCTTCAAAATTTTCAATAGGAATGTACATAATTGTATGGTAGATTATGGTGCATCATCAAATGTAATGCCTTGGTCTGTCTGCCAAAAAATCAATGCTGAAGTCCAACCTTCAAGTCTGAAAATTATTCAGCTTGATCGTACCAGTGTTAAGGTGATCGGTGAATTAAAAAATGTCCTTATCAGATTATCCTCTAATCCTAAAGTTCACCAGATTATTGATATTATTGTCGTGGACATCCCTGAAGTATATGGCCTATTTTTAAGTAGGGATTGGTCCGAACAACTGGATGGTTACTTTGCGACAGACTGGTCTCATTTGTGGCTGCCAAAGAATGGAAAGCCTAACAGAATCAAGATCAATCGTGAGCATTATCTCAAGATTACCGTGACTGATTTAAATGACACTAATGAACCATTTACTTCTTCTGCTAATTCACTCGAAATGCAGGGAATGAACACCTTTTTCGGTAACTTCATGGCAGAAACTTCTAACATTATTGACCCGAAACAACAGTCGGAACTCATGACATGCACACAGTTGGCAGTTCTCCCTAATGTGTCACATACGGCTGATGAGACTCACATATGGTCTCTCATTTATTTTGGCTACAGGGGAAAAAGTTTCATTGTAGTCAATTCCTTCAACTTGGGAAAACCATTTGGAAACTAACTGAGCCTTGTGTTTGTCAACACTTCCATATGATGCATACTTAGTTCTGTATACCCATTTACATATGACAAGTTTTCTTCCTTTTGGAAGAGGTACAAGATCGCAAGTATCGTTTTCTGTTAAAGAACAATACTCTTCATTCATTGTTGTATCCCAATCTGCACGACCTGATGCTTCTCCAAATGTCTCTGGATCACGAGTCTCTGAAATTTGATCCAAAAGAGAAGAGTCTTGTTGGAAATATGAACGTGTCCCACGTTGATCTCAAGGATCACTGACAATATCACCAGTTGCTTCTCATGTTAAACAAACCCATCTAAGAAGCGGTGGAGTTGGTGTTGGTTCAGGTTCAAAGGACTCATTTGGAGGAAGGTGAATAGGCGGAGGTGGATTTTTATCCTAACTGTCATCATCTGAAGAAGAAACTAGAATAGGATCATAATAAGGCACAAAAACTGAAGATGGCTCATAGGCCTAAGAATTCACAATTGTGGAATTAGGCTCGTAGGCCAATAGATTTTCATCAAATTTAACATATCTTCTAATAATAATTTCATTACAATGTGGTTGAAGAAGTTTATAACCTTTGACATCTTAAGAATAACCAACAAGCATAAGCTTCTCACTTTTAGGCTGCAATTCTTTCCTTTTCTCATCAGGAATGTGAGCCCATGCTATACTGCCAAATAAACAGAAGTGATTTACATCTCGTTTAATTTTAGTCCATTATTTTTCTGGTGTTATATTTTTAAGAGCCTTTGTGGGAGTGTGATTTAATATTTAATTTTCACATTTGATGGTTGTTGCCCAATACTTTAGATTTAATCCCTTAGATTGGATCATACAATTAGCCATTTCTTTTAATGTGCAATTATGTGCCTTAACAACACCATTTTGTTGTGGTGTATATGGAACATTGTGTTGCATTTGGATACCCTGTGTAGTGCAATAACTTGTGAAATTATTGTTCACATATTTGCCTCCATTATTTTTTCTTAACCTCTGAATTTGATGTCCAAATTACTTTTGTATAAGGGCCTTGTAGCCCAAAAACTTGTTAAAAAATCAGTTCTTAAGTTTTAAGAAGTAAACCCAGGTACGTATGGAAAATTCATCAATGAAAGTTAAGAAATACTTGCACCCATAAAAAGAAGGAGAAGAAAGTGAACCACACAAGTCACTGTGAACAAGCTGCAAAGGGCCCAAGGCATGCCAAGAGGCAAGTTTGTCAAAATTGTCATGATGATGTTTTCCAAGAACAAAACAGGCACAAACACCATCTCTGCATGAAACCAGAGGAAGACCAGTCACCAAACATTTATTACATAGTTGTTACAATGAGTGATAGTTTAGATGACCAAACCACTCATGCCAAAGTTTGCTCAAGTGATTGCTATGAGCAAGACAAAATTATGAAAAATATGATGACCGACAGTTGTCAAACTTGTATAACCTGGTAATATCATCAATAATTCTAGTTGTAAGAGAATGCTTGGGATCTTTTAGATCCTTAGTTAAAATTTAGAGAGGTGAAAACTCTACGGTTTTACCTTCACGTGAATGAGTGATTTGATAAATTGTTAAAAGGTTACAAGGAATAATTGGAACACATAATACATCATTGAAATGACCATTATCTACTTGAAATTTTCTAGATCCTACAACACTAAGAGATCTATCATCACCAACAAATATTTTCTTGGTGTTACATTCATTTAGAAAAGAACATATGTATTTATCCTTATCCATATGATAAGATGCTTCTGAATCAATAAGCCACTCATCAAAAGAATAAGAAGTAGAAGTTGCATTGAAGGAGAAACTGGAAGTAGAAAGTGCATGTCCATGATAAGAAGAAGAAGTAGTAGAATCAATATTGATGGTGTTCTTTTTCATCACTGCTTCTAAATATGGAATCTTTTTGAAACATTTGGAATCATCATGACCATGTTTATCACAAAGTTGCAATGCCTGTGAGTCTTCTTATTTTTATATTTTTCTCATTTGTCACCATTAAAAGATGAAGATAACTGAGTGGGTTCGTGACCCCTATGTTTCTTTTTGTTGTGGTAAGGATGTTGTTTCTTGGGATTCTTGGGTTTATCTTTCTATTGGGTGACTAAGGATTTTTTGGAGGTACCTACAGTGCTGATCACTCCAAGTTGTATAATATTGTCTTGCGCTCTAATCAAAGAATCACAAAAGGACTCAAGAGTGGGTTTTTTATAAGCTTTCCCTAAAGTTTCTCTCATGGCATAAAAGGTAGATACAAACACATAATATGCACTACCTAGCTTATAAAGAATAATATAGATGCAACGATTTTCCTCCTACTTTATCTCACATTCTTCACATAAAATTATGAGCATTTTAAACTTAGATAGATAGTAGTCAATGCAAGAAAAAACATTTGAAATTAAAGTTAGTATTTTATTTTCTAATTGATGTGCTCAAAAACTATTGTGTTTACCAAACACATATTCAATCTTTTCCCAAGCTTCATCGGGGTCATCAATTTCTTTAAGGTGGAACTTTAAATCAGGAGAGATGGGCATTCCGATCAGTCCACATGCTTCATCACTCCTATTAGCCCATTTGAATTTATTATCAGCATCAGTGGGTTCTTTTTCCTTTCCCAAGGTAATCTGGTACAAGCCTTACTTCTTAATAAATCTTCCATATGGGATTTCCAATGGAAGTAGTTAGTGCTGGTAAGAAAAAGATTACTAGAATAATCCATATTAAATATGAAGAGAATATGGATTTAAAAAATGAAACTGATGATCTGGATGGAAAGATCTCGAAAAATTAGGTAGTTTTAAAAAAAACGACACTGAAAACGGACTTTAGATGTGAAAGTTGTGGTGGTGTAAGTTTCTTTATGACCAAATGACCAAATGACCAGTTGTGGTGGTGTAAGTTTCTTTATGAAGTGAACCACTTTTATAAAAGGAAGTGGGGATCACTTTTACAATGAAGTTACTTTATAAAAAAAAGTTGCATGGAAAATAAATAACTCTAAAATAAAATATTAAAGCTACTTATAGTGATTTACTTTTATACTTGAAGTGAAATATGCTTTACAATGGAGCATGAACTTTTTCAAAAAAAGTAACAAAAAGAGAGACTTGAACTCCAGACCTCTTACTTAATAACACAACTTTCAACCAAGTTGGATAACAAAACATATATTATTGTTTAGCAGGAGGATTGGGGGTGTTGTTGTTGTTGACTACGTCCTTAGAGAGCATGCTCATAAAAAAAATGTTTTCACACAAGAAACAAATTTCGCTTCTTGATGAGAACAAGGGTTAGCTCTTGGTTAGCTTACCCAGAAAATGCACATTTTCTTATTTGTCTTTTATTTTTCGAGATCGCATGGGATGCGGGGAAAAGATAATACACAGATCTAAAAGAGTAGCAACCCGGAAACAAACAATATAAAACCAAAATAATAATCTGCAAAAAATTAAAAAGGGTGTATTTAGGCTTTATACCTTCAGATATCGCTGAAATGGTCATATCTTGGGAAAACAAAAACATTTTTGAGTGAAACAAAAAATGTTTCTAACTGAAACAAGCACTCTAGACAAAATGGAATAGTCATGTCAGCCCATAAATGCATGTAAATGGAAGAAAACATATATGAGGCAAATCGGCTTCACGATCTCGGTCTACAACAGGAGCAGGTCTTCAAACCGGCTCTGATACCATGTTCAACAACACATGTATTCCAACAGAAGAAGAAATCCTTCAATAACCACTCACACAACCAGATCAAATATTAACACATCGATGCTTTGACGTGGTAAAATCTGTACAAGGAGACATCCACGGCCCCAGCCAACACAACCACTTGGAGCAGTTTATTAATCCAAAAGAAAAATATAACAGAGATATTTTACAAGATATTTTATCACAATCAATCATCGAAAAATGACCCTCCATGCTCTTTAAATAGAGGTCATGGACCAATCGCGTGTTAAGCCATAGATCAATGGTTGTTAAGATTGGGGAGAATATAAACCGTTGGATCACTCTATGTCGGGAACATATCACGATTGTCGTATTTACTGACTACAAATTTATACTAATGCATACTAAGAAATACACTTTTACGTAATGACACATTAGACCAAGTAGATATTAACTAACTCCTAAGTGTCTAAATATCCTAACAGTTTACAATGGAAAGAAAAAAATGGGGATATTTACCGGTTTCAAATATTTCATACTGAACCTTATCAGTGAAAACCACATCTTAGCATTTTTCCCTTCTTTGTGTATTTCTATGCCCAATATTTGTTTTGTTTCCCCTGGATCCTTCATCTATAACATCTTGACCAACCGAGACATTAACCTACTGACCTAAACCATGCTTTTCTTTCAACAATAATATCATCAAAATAACACCAAGATAATGAATATTCCATAGAAAAAATGATCATAATCACTTCTTAAGAACTTTGGATCACCATGAAGGAATCACACATCTTGTACCATTTTCTAGTTACCTTACACCATACAATGGTTCCCTGAGTTTGCAAACAAATCTCCCTTTGTGATCCTGAGCAACTCTTGATTGTTCCATGTACACATTTATACTAAGATGATTTGTGGATAGTAGGATACCACAATATGCATCCTTAAATTCAACACCATAACCAACAAAGATGTACTCCCTTGACCAAATCCTCCCAAACCAGACAACTAAGCCTTCACCTCTCACCTCTGGGCTAATTTCAATGGACTATATTAAGCCCTTTAAAGGCTACATTACATACATGATCTCTATAAATACGAGTTACCAAGAAAACCATCGACTCGAAAACCACGAATCTTGACCTAACTTACCCCCTTTTAAACTTTACTTGGGATTTCCCATGACCAAATCCAACCAAACTAGCCAAATGAGTTTACACCACTCACTTTCAGGCCCCACCCCTCTCAAATTGTATAACCAGGGTATCCGGGAATACCATATTCTCCCCCTTATCATCTAGGGCATCTACACTTTATCAGTGACATTTAAAAAAGGGGTAGGAATGCATAACTAGGTCTTATAGTCATATTCCCATTTACATAACTCCACCTCAAACTTTTCATTCAAGAATTCCACCATTGCTTTGAATCTGAGTAATCCCATCAACACTTTGCTTCCATTCTTGACTTTCCACCATTGCCGCCAAATCTAACTTTGCCTCCTCTGACAACTCATCATAACGGTCCATGATCATGTCATTTTGGAATTCCGTCAAATAGTTTGTGTGCATCCTCAAAACTGCACAACTTGTCATACCCAAGAGGAAACCTTGCTCTATCTTCTACCATGGCTTCCAACTCCGTTGTCTCGTTGACCATTCTCCTTAGCATCCAACAGCCTTTCGAACTCATAGGGTTTTTCCTCCTCACGGAGAGAGTGCCAAAACCTTGGTTCCCTTGCAACAGAATGATAATCTTGCCTTAGCTCTCACAGACCTTCATCGAACCTCAACTTTGATATGACTTGTTTTACTTCAGGCTCGCAAAATGAATTAATAAATAGAGAAAGAGAAGACAAATAAACAATCACACACATCAGAGACATATATAGGGGGAAATGGTATTCTTTATTTCTATGTGGAGAAATGAATACAAGTCTCTATAAACTCCTCAAAGGATTCTATATTATAT
>SNQJ01S0005343.1:110280-185862 GCA_010110895.2 Picea sitchensis
ATAAATTTTTAATTATTTTAGATATAAAACGGTGGGAATTGACTCATCATCATATATATATATATATTGTAATAATTTTAACATAATATAATTTCTTCTTTTCAAATAAAATTTTAACTTTGGGAAACTCTTAGTTGATGAGTCTTGAGGACATGTAAAAGATGTTTGTGTTAGAAAAAGGTACAACATAAAATAGAGACATTAATCAATTTATATTTTTCTTTGATTCACATACCATATTATTAGTAAATAAATTTTTAATTATTTTAGATATAAAATGAGTATGTCTTTGTTATTTTGGTATCTTGGTATATGGAGGAAATGAATTCATAAGAAATTATTTTGTGAATTTTTTTTAGCATTGTGTCTTTGTTATTTTAAAAATTTGTTCAAAATTTTTATATAATATCATTATATTATAAAATATATTTATGAAAAAAAGTTATTATAATTATTCATTTATTAAAAAAATTAGATTCATACACTTAGTATTCTGAATTTGATAATAAAACAGATTGAAACACTAATTTTGACTTTTCTTTAAAATATACTGAATTTAAATAATTTAATTAACAGGTCGACCTACAATCGGAGTGCACAGTATGCAACATAGCAAACTTGTGTGTGGTGCAGCTAATGAATTGCATGACAGTCTAAACTAAACTCCTCCCGTGCACCGTGGAAAGGGAATCTCCAGGAATGAAAAACTTAAAAAATAGAACGTGCAGCTAATGAATTGCATGACAGTCTAAACTAACTCCCGTGCACTGCGTAAGGAAAGTCATTAGCAATGAAAGACTTAAAAAATAAACAATTTCCAACCTAACAGTAAGAAGCTGTGAAAATCAACAAGTAAACTCTATTGTGGTGAATGATGAGGTGTGTTTAAAAGGCCTCAAATCCAACTAGGGAAGAAATATGAGATTGCTTGTCCAATGAAGTCATTATTTTGTTCTTCATTATTTAATGTGGTGAATGATGAGGTGTGTTTAAAAGGCCTCAAATCCAACTAGGGGAAGAAATATGAGATTGCTTGTCCAATGAATTCATTATTTTGTTCTTCATTATTTAATGTAAGGATGTATGTACCATATGAATCATATTTATAGAATTAAAAAAAAAAAGAATTGATATATGAGTGAAAAAATAAGTAATTATTTGTTTAATATAAGAATAAGATAAATATAAAAAATAAAAATAAAAATCATCTTAATGAAGGTCTTTTAAATTGGTTGTTTTTTTGTAGTAAGAGAGAGTGTACTCTTAAATTTGTTGTTTATGTGTAGTAAGAGAAAGTGTATGCAAGTGAAGGAGGATTTTTTTCAATCATAACGTAATGACAAGTAAACAACCAACACTATAAATTTCTAAGAGTATTACTAGGGTAACATTTAGTCAATGGGTCTCCGGATGGGGTGACAAATGGCATGGAGGTGGGAGCCAGGTGGCACGGGGTAGTGTAGGGAGGTATTAATCCCTGCCGCCAACTTCTCGTCCCCCTAGCTTGAATGGCTATCATTCACTGCAATTCAATGGAGGTGTTATGGGCACCTCGAGGCAATTTAAGAGAGTCATGCGTGAACCGAGATGAGTGTACCTGCACCAGGCTTGTAGTCACCTCGTCCTTAGTGGCACCAGCTCACATCAATTCGTGAAGTTTTATGGAGGCCGGGATGATGGACCATTCCTTCATTCCTCGCTGGCACTTAGCTTGTCTGCTCCTTGGCCTTCTCTGGATCCTCCACAACGTCTCTACTCTGCGCCCACCATTTCCTTCTCTGGTTCAACTCTCTCAAGCCTGCAACATGCCAAGGGAGAGAGGAAAATCCAAGCGAGGCCCACTGTATTACAGTTCCTAAACTAGACTTAATCGCCTCCTGCCCACCCAACTCACCCTCATCATAGCCAGTTGTCTCAGGCAAAACTATCCCCCCATTGATCTTCGTGGTGGCCCCTCCATGGCAGAAATCCCCCCCTGCGAACTCTGCCTACCCCCGCTTAGCCAAAGTTCTGAATTTGACCCTCGAAGAGCCTACTCTCCCGATCACTTCTTTGGCATCGACTCTTGCATAGTGGAGGAAGAGAGTCCCCCTTGCTGGCAGGAGACTCCCTTGAATGTTATGGCCGTGGTGGATGAAGATGATACGATGAATGCCACAGACATAGTGGATGCAGGGAACACAGCTGAAGCAATGGATGCAGTGGAAGAAATGGACACCAATATGATGGGGGAACCACCTTCGTTGACCCCACTTCGATTCACAGAGAAGCACATTCAACTCATATTTGAGATGCGACAAAAATTTGATGAGCAGGCCCATATCTAGAACTTCTTGGGACAACACTTGGACCTCCTGATGGACGTAATGACAACAACTCCAACAAGAAAAATATATCCAACCTGTGGACAATTCTTTGTCCCAGCGTACAATGCTCAAGGACGACCGAGTCCAAGCTAGCTCCCGGGTTTCATGGTTTCTTTTTTCTTTAATTTCCACAGAGATTTACCATTCTCTTTCATGCTTTGTAAAACAATATTTCATGGCCACTACACAGTAGAACACTCAGCTCTATTGTTTTTTGTTACTGTTACAGTTTCAGACATGTTTTTGGTTACAGTTTCATACATGCTTGATGGCCACCTGTCTTGGTTTCCTTGTTGTGGTAGGACAGGTGACATAATCATGTTTTTTGTATAGACACGCAATGATGTGAATATATTTTTGGTCCCCTTTATTTACAAAAAAAAAAAAACATTTATTCAATGGGAAAATATGTCCAAGTTTAAAGCATTCTTTTAATGGGGTAAAAAAAATCCAATTCTTTGTATTAATCATATTTGGAAAGAAGATTAAAAATATGAAAAATGGCACTTAGGTTTAGTTGTGCAAATGACCTTCACATTTAGAGAGTTTTATTTTCTATAAGGTTTTCTTTAACCTTGACCATTAACCTTGATAGTAGACGGAATAAACTCTCTCTTTAGTGAAGAATTAAAAGGTTTTCTTTAACCATAGTAGATGGAATAAACTCTCTCTTTAGTGAAGAATTAAATGATTAATGTCAACAACGATGAAACACAATAAAATGATTGTAGGAAATGAACTACAATTTAAAAATGCAATTGCGAAATATAACTTTATCAATAAAATGATTGTAGCAAATGAATTACAATTTAGAAATGCAATTGTCAAGTATAAATTTATCAATAAAATGATTTTAACAAATGAATTACAATTTAGAAATACAATTGTAAAACATAACCTTATATTTATTAAATTGCTTTAACCTATAATAGATCTATGCATTTATAAGCTTTTTTTAGAGAATATAATGCATAGGAAGTGGACATGTTTCTAATCATGTAATTTCATTTCATACATTTATTATCATTAATGGTGGAAAGCATATGTACTAAGTATTTCTAAGCTAACAATTTGCATGACAACCCAAATTATTATAATAATAATATAACTTTTATCTAATTCAAAGTTCACAATTTTACATTAATTATATATAAATAAATTTTATATAGATAAAGAAATTGTTTCTCATATTTATATGCTTTTATACATTTTATATGACAACAATATATATTATTATAATAATATATATTTCCTCAAATTTAACTTAACTTTAATTATACATAGATAAACAAGCCATTTCTGTTCCGTAGAAGTAGATGAAATGATATGATAATGATAATACACTTGGTGCCATCTAATCTTGATCCCAAAATCACATATTTAGCATTATTGTGGCCAACCATATATATATTTATATCACCCTAAAAAATGATGTGGATTAAGATTTTGTGTTAAGGAAATTTCTCACACTTTGCAAATCTTATATAATTTCAAATACTCATATATATAGTTAGTTAATGTATAGTATTTAAAATCTATAAATAATAATTTTTAAAATATAATAATAAAAAATAACTATTTTGAAAATGTTTTTTTGGGTGGTAAATATTATTATGTGAGTACATTATATGAGGAGGAAGGGCATAAGTATAATATATATTATATAAATTTTGAAATAAAAAAATAAAATTATGTGAAATTAAATGTTAGAATTGATTTTAAAAAAAAAATAGTTAAAATTAAATTATAAATGATTAAAATAAGTTAATGTAAATTTGTTTTAATTAATAATTTAGGAAAACAAATATTTTAATTTTTAAATTATATCAATATTTATTAATTAGATAACTATTTTTAGTGGGTTTAATGGTTAAAAAGATATGTCTCTTCTTAAGAAATCAAAGATCTAAAATCATACTAAACATGTAATAGCTTAATACATAATTGTGTTATCCAATTTTTATTATTATCATTATATCTATTATATTCCATAATAACATATTCCATTACCAACTTCTCTATATTTCAAAGCCATCCAAACTGCATTTAAACTTTCAAACAAATTTTCTTAAAAAGTATTAAAAAAAATCAATTTTAAACTAAAAATAATAAATTAATGAAAAAGTTCAATAGCAAACTTCAATAAATAAAAAATATATATAATTTAGATGTATTGAATAAGTCAATAATAAATATCATTTCATTGTATTCACACGAGTAGGTAGGAAAGTCAATACAGGGGAGTGTAATTATTAATAAATTAGTTATTCAATAATAAATATCATCTAATTGTATTCACACGAGTAGGTAGCAAAGTCAAAATAGGAGACGTGTAATTATTAATAAATTAGTTAGTGAGAAAGTTGAGTAGTTAATAGGGGGAGTAAATAAAATAAAAAACATAATCTCGATCTATTGAATCATTCAATATAAATATCATCTAATCATCTCATTGTCTTCATACGAGTAGGTAGCAAAGTCAATCTAGGATTCGTGTAAAAATTAATAAATTAGTTAGTAAGTAGTAGAATCACTTAATATCATCTTATTATCTCATTGTCTTCATATGGCTAGGTAACAAAGTCCATCTAGGAGTCGTGTAATAAGTAATAAATTAGTTAGTAAGTTATTAATAAGGGCAGTAGATAAAATAAAAGATATAATTGGAATGTATTGAATAATTATTGGAGTTGTTAAATTTATTGAATTCAATACATTCATTTTAAGATTTTCAAACATCAGTGAATTCAAGATATGGACAAGGTAAGATTCAACTTCAAGACATTTAAATATGAGTGAGAGCAAGATATAGACAAGTTAGGATTCCACTTCAGGATTTCCAAATATTGGTGAAGGCATTTTATCCACTCAGTAAAACGCTTGCACATTTGAATAATATTTTTGATAATGATGTAATGGTTACCGTCTCCCATTAAGCCACCCACTAATTGGCTACACATAGCGACATTTCGATCTAAATCTAGCTTTGATCTGTCTATGTGTTAAGTCCTTTGAATAATCATTTAAAACATTAAAAAAAAACAGTTGCAGGATGTCAAACAAAATGGAAAATAAAATCATAAAAGGATAAACAAATGAATTTTTAAAACATAAAATCCATGTTAGGTTAGACAACCAACCAGAACAAGTGTTTTAAACCCCTTAAATAATATTTCAAAGCATTAAAAACATCACCTCTAAAAAGTCATAGAGAATGAAAGGAACGCCTGTTTCCATGTTAAGTCAGGCAACCAAAGAAACAAGTGCGTTAAGCTCCTTATTTTAAAGCATTACAAAAAGCAGCTCTAAAAAGTCAATGAAAATGAAAGAGGAACATCTGTTTCCATGTTAAGTGAGGCAACCAACAAGAACAGATGTGTTTTTAGGCCATTTAAGAAAACCAACTCCAAGAAAATAGAGACCATAAAAATATTTAATATAAATGATCAATTTGGGTATTCTTATGTAAATTAAGGTAGATATTCAATATAGAATGATGTATCAGGCCATTGGATATCTGCATGTGGTAATGGAACTGGGATCTCAAAACTGACAATATGTTAGGTAGGGTGGTAGGTAGGTTGCAGATTAGTACTTTGTAACACTCTCATTATAGCTGATAACATTTGTCATTGATATTTTATTACTAAGATTAAATTTTGTTAAAGATTGTTCTTAATAATTAGTTGAGTTATTTGCCCTATGATGTATCCTCATTAAAGTTGAGTTATTTATCATATGATGTATCTTTCATGGGATGGAATATTATGATGTTTTTTTGAAAAATATTATCTTATGTATATTATATTTTTATATTTATAATGATCTAGGTTAGAAGATGAGAGTAGTTAAAATATTAATTAAAGTTATAGAAATCTCTTCTAAGTGAAAGTGATATTTATGTTCAATGAGGATAGTCAATCGTAATCTAGTGTATAGGGAGTAGGAAAGGGAAAAATTGGTTATGGAGAGATTATAAAAGAAATATTTTCCTTGTATGAGGAGTTGGATTTTTGAGAATTTTCACATTGAGGAAGAGATATATCTTATTTTGAATTTGCTCGAGAAATTTGAGAGCTAGTCTAACTTAGTGATAGATGTGGCTAAAAGTGTACCTTAAGAACTGTGGCTAGTAATCTCATTTATGCTTAGGGGGTTAAATGTGCATCTTCTTTGAAGGCAGGTGATTCCATTCACCATGGTAATATATGTCGTCGAGTTTGATTTCTCATCGACAATTGTTGATTCCTAGCAACAACACACAAGAACTTGTAATCGAGTTATAATTAGTCATCCTTCATACAATATCAGTTGTAAGTCTCTAGATAGAAAACAACAAAAAAACATACTAAAGAGTAGCAGGAAGATAAGATTGACGAGTAGCAGAGCAATGAGAACATAGAATTTAATAGAGCTTCAATAATGAACATGTCGACAATAGTTAAAGGAATCCACAAGATACATATTTTCATAGACAGACACACATGGAGAGCCGAAAAAAAAATACTATGAAAGAAGAATGAGTGATTTGATTGATCCGTTGGTATAAAAGTTGCATAACAGTTTTTGGATTGTGACCTCAAAATCCATAAAGAAGAGAAATGGTAGGTTGGCCGAAGCATGATATTCCACCATAAGGTGTGTGTAGGGGCAAGATGAGCCTAGGACGAACCACTCACCGCTCCGAAGGCACCAAAGAGAAGTGAAACAATATGATCAAGAGGACCATTGTTAGGTGGGAGAAAAGTGTTGCGAGACTCATTGACTACACATGAACATACCAAATTGAAGATGAAGGCTAAAGAGTAGTAGGTCATAAGTTATCTACTCACTTGCTTGGGACGAGAAATAAATTGAGTCTGGGGGAGATGTTGAGGGGGGCTCTTCAGACCTAATAGTCATCACATATATTTTATTAGACATTAGACTACATGATAATATCTAATAAAACAAGAATATATATAATAAGTGGATAAAGCTAAGTAAATGTATGTAACTAGTGGTAGATGTAACTAAACAAAGAATTAGTTGGAGTGGTTGCAACCGCTCCAACCATTTACATATTGTATAAATATCCCTAAAGATGGAATACAAACTTGCAATGGAATTGCTTCCCTAAGTTCTCTCTTCTTGTTGGGTTAAGTGTGTGTTCTTGATATATTTCACTATGTAGTCTCTCTTGGATGTTTTCCTCAATTACCTATTCTACAACAAGATGTCATCGAATGGTGGAATAATTGAAACCCTATTGATACATGTGACCTTGAGTATTGTCGTAACTGCTAAAGACTGAAGGGATTCATGAATGTATGAAGCCTGGTAACTGTAGTAGGATAGCCAAACCTCTCCTCTTACCTTGTTGTGACCACTCATCACCATAATATGACTGGGAAAATTCATTCTTCTACACTCATGGAGTTTCTCTCTCTAATATCGTCATTGACTTGTTATCATTTGAATTGTTGGTGGTTGGAATCATGACTAATATAGTATGTGAGATGATGGAGGAGCACATACCATCGTTAACAATATTTGAATGTAGCATTCAATCCCATGGCCTGGGTGTCATTCATCTCATACCAATCAATTATGCCACTAGTGTGAACCATCACTTGTTCCATCCTTTGGTCATCCGACACCATTCTCAATGAATCTTGCATCCCTCGCACCCCATCTAGAGGATTATATATATTATTTTATTATTGTTAATAATACTATTACTACATAAATTATTATAAACAAATATTTAACCATGTTTACGTAAATTTGAATTAAATTTAAAAACTTAGCCATATCGAGGATTATATATATTAATTTTATTATTATTAATAATACTATTATTACATAAAATATTATAAACAAATATTTAACCGTGTTTGTGTAAATTTGAATAAAATTTAAAAACTTAGTGAATTATTTGATAATTCAAAAGTAGTTTGAATTTAAAACCTAAGTTAATGTTTACAATATATAAGATTTATATCATAATTTAAATAAAAGTGATGAATATTTCTTAAACAAAAACTTAAAAAATAAACGTGAAACAATGAAACTATTATGTACAATTATATTTAAGATAAAAAAAAAAACTCTTCATACCCTCTATTTGTGCATACAACAAAAACTCTAAAATTCTATTAACCATTTATGTATCAAGATACATTACTTTATGTGGTAAATGCCACTTCTACTTATTTTGTTAGGAAATATCATGAGTGTGTTCTTCCATTTTAAATATATTTTACTACAAAATACTAGTATGTACTTCACAATCAAGTAGGATATATAAATCAAGGTAATGCATAGAAATATTATGTGCACCTCGTATTACTCGTTATTATGAAATGCAACCCATGCAACTTTTGGCCATACTAGATTCCACAACTTTTTTAATGAACCTACTTATGTTGTCACAATTTCTCCTTATTGTTTTTATTGTTGTAGCAATATATGTGTATGATGACTTTTGTTAAACACTTAGATTATAGGTTCTAATTCTTTGTAGGAAACTCTCTTTATCATTTTTATGATTACTAGTTGTGTTTTTTTTAATGTATTTGAAGTGAAAGTATGGAGTTTAATGTACCAAACTAAGTTTAATTTGCAACAATATATTTGTTGACAATAAAACACATAAATGATAATTAATACAAACAATTGTAACAACAAAAACAATGACACATTAGCCTTTATTTTTTATTATCACGCTGCAACAATTACAAAGGGATTTGACTCACAGTTCAAACTTGATGTGTTTGGTATGAATAGAACTTTCCAGAGAGAAATCATGATAGAGTTTTTGTCCCAATAATTTGTTGACCAGAACTACCATGAACCTCCCACAAGAGTCTCGACCGAACACTATGAAACTCAACTAGATCGAAATTGTTGCACCCAACCAAGGAAGTTAGCCACAATAGGTAGAGATTCATCCCTCCAACAGAAAATAAGGCCACCCAAGAGAACTCAACCCCTCTACAAGAAAACACGACCTCGAATTGAATAAATTGTCCCCAACACAATGAACTCGCCTCTCTCACATACAACTTATCCAACAAGGAAAAAACTCATCCTTGAATGGGAGATAAGACCCAAAAATAGTAAACTCGACTCTCCTACAAGTAAACTCAACCACCAAGATGAAACATTTAGCATTCCACCCAAGAAATGAAACCACAAAACCCAACTTTCCTTACTCAAACAAATTCAACCTCTACCAAAGAAAACTCAAGTGCCAAGTAATGGAAACTCGGCCACAATGAATAAAAATGAAAGATATGAATGATCTCCCCTCCATAACCATCTAGGGTTGATGGTATCACCACCAAAACCAATCTTCATTTCTACGTTTTTTTGTTCCAAGAGCCAAAAGACACAAGAGCTCCTCAATTTTGTTTTTAGAAAATAATAAAGCATAATCAGAGAGGGCGTCATCATTCTTATTTTATTTTGTCGTTCACCCTTTTCATGGCCCTTTTAATAAATTAAAGTTACTTTATAAGCTCAAATTCACTTAAAACAAATTTTCATTTAATTACTCAATGTCACTTTTTAAAAGATTTTGTTTCACCCAATGACATCAAATAATTAACTAATTCCCCATTTTCCATTGACTGTAGCCTAAAAGAATCACTTAGGCTATTATGTCAACTCGTTGAGAAATCATTTGGAAAGGGAAACTGCATTCCTCCCTTCCCGAGATTGCTTATCCTCGATCAACTTTAAGTTAGGATGTTGCAAGATTTGGTCAGCTTCCCACGTAACATCCTCTGTTGGAAAATATCTCCATCTCATTAGGTTTTCTCGAATCACCCTATTTATAATTCTTCTCTCCCTAACCTCCAGAACCTCCTCAAGAACAAAAACCAAATTCCCCTCCTCATCCAATGGGGGTATCTCTGTTAATCAAGTGACATGTTGTCCTAATTATTCCTTGCGGAAGAAAACATGGAATACATTGTGGATCTTACTCCCTTCTTGAAAATCCATTGGATAATGTACTTTCCCAACTTTTTGAATGACTTTGTAGGGACCATAAAATCACGTCTTAAGCTTTTTCTCACCACTTTTCTTAAGTGAATACTATCTGTATGGATGTAATCTAAAAACTAACAATTTATTCACCTTGAAAGTGTGTTCGACCATCTTCCTATATGCATAAATATTCGATTGGTTTTGTGCCATCTATAAATTTTCCTTGAGAGTGTTTAGGATGTATTCACTCTCCTGGATCCAATCCTTGGCTTTGGGAGGCCTCCTATCCCCAAATTCCAGATCAACGAATGAAGGATCATCATAGCCATATAATTATTAGAATGGGGTCATACCAATGGACATGTAGTAAGTGGTATTATAACAATGTTCTCCCAAATCCAACCTCCTAATTCATACCTTCTTCTTCCCTGAAACATAGTTACGTAAATATCCCTCCAACCACTTGTTCACTATCTCTGTATGATCATCTGTCTAGGGGTGGTAACTAGTGCTAGTATTCAACTATGTGCCAACCAACCTAAAAATATCCTACCAAAATCCACTGAAGAATATGATATCTCTGTCACAGACAATGTACTTCAGAAACCCATGGAGTCTGAATACCTCCCTAAATAATAACTATGCTACATGTGTTGCCTTGTATTATGTGGATATGGATAAGAAATGTGAAAACTTGGTCAATCGGTTGACTAGAACATATATAGCCTGAGTGGGCCTAATGGTTAAGAACATGTGTTTCCTCTTAGAGGTCACGGGTTCAAATCCAAAGGAGGGTAGGGTATGTATACCTTCGTAGACTTTACCAGTCAAATCGTTGGGTAGAGGGGGGTCCCTTGTCCCACAAACAAGGGGGTCTCATACACAAATTTGGTGTGATGGCTTGGCTATGACCTTAAAAATATATTATTATTATTATTATTATTATGCAATCTTTTCCCTGTACCTTCGATAGAACTATGATGAATTCCATGGACATGCTTTCCCACTTATTCTATGGAATTGGTAACGGTTGTAATAACCCGACAAGATGAGTTTTCTCTAACTTGTTCTACTAAAATTCATACACTCCCTCACTTGTTTCAATACATCATCTTTGAGGCCCTTCCAAGTGAACCTCTCCCTGATCTTCCTATAAGTCTTAAAGTACCCAAGATGTCCTTCTAGAGGTGCATAATGCATAACCCTCATAATATTCTCCTTTAATGTATATTAGGGGACTAAGTATATGATGTCACTGTAGTAGATTATGTCATCTAACACTTTGTACATGACATCATGTATGTTGTGATCCATCAACTTACAACCAAATTTATTCTTGGAATACTGTACCAAGATATGAGATTTCCAGTCAGCTAAAATATCTACAAGTGAACATATCTGAGGTTTCCTGGAGAGATCATTAGCAACCACATTTTTCTTCCCTTTCAGATACTCAATGTCAAATCCATATGCCTACAATTTTTTGACCCACTTTTGTTGCCTCTCATTTAAGTCCTTTTTCCCCAAGAAATGTCTGAAACTGTTGTGGTCATTCTTAACCACAAATTTTCCACCTACCAAGTATTGTATGAATTTTTCCAAGGCATGCATGATGGTGAGCATCTCATCGTATATGGAATAGAGTCTCTATGAATTTGTGAGTTTCTTTGTATCATATACTAGCATATGTATATGTTGCATCAGAACTGCTCCTATGCCTTGACCTCACACATAATACTCAAGAGAAAAATGTTGAGTGAAATCAGGAACTACTAAAAATAGACAAGTGCTCATCACTTCCTTAATATTGTCAAACATGGCCTACTTTGTCCACCCAAATTCCCATTTCTTCCTGATATATGTGAGTGGTGCACCCAACTATGAGAACCCCTTTTCAAAGTGCCGATAAAAGCTGTCTATCAAGAAAAATCCACCTAGGTGTGTACTTTTCTTGGGAAATGGCCAATCCAATATGGCTTGGATTTTCTCCCTATCCACATGTACTCCCTGGGCACTAAACAGATGACCCAAGTATAGGACCTATGTCATGTTTAACTCAGACTTTGAATCCATGGAATATAACGACAAATCCTCCATGATGCTCAAAATCACATCTAAATGTTCCAAGTGATCCTCCCTTGTCCTTATGTATATAGGGGGGATTCACCTTATTGATCAATATTTTATCACGTTCGTTCATAAAGGGGGTTTCTAAATTGTGAAAAATAGATTCAATGTATTGTAGGTATTGGGGGGGATGTAGGGTATTAGGGGGTTTATAAGTTTTGGGGGGTATGTAAATGGATATTTGATAAAAATACAGGTTTATTTTATTGGAAATATGTATTGGGAGGGGGTTCAAAAAAAGTATTTTTGGAGGTATTTATAAATATCTAGTGAAATTAGGGGTATTCTTTGATATCCCACAAAATTTGGTGCTATGGCATAGTTTCATTGAGTAAAGACCCCATGGTTGTATATAATAATATCATCAAATAACACCAACAAGAATTTCCACGAATACTTATTGAAAATGTCGTTCATGCAAGACAGAAATGTCATTGATGCATTGGTCAATCAAAATGGCATGACCATTAACTCATAATACTCATAGTGGAACCTAAAAAAAGCCTTATGGACATCCTACTCTCAGACTCTGATCTGATGATAGCTGGATAAAAGACAAATCTTCAAAAAATACATTATTCCATGCAACCCATTAAAAATATCATTGATCGTGGGGATAAGGTACATGTTCTTGATTTATTCTTATTAATATCCTTATAGACGATGCATATCCTCATGGTTACTTCCTTCTTATTGACCAACACAACTGAAGAAGAAAAATGAATGGAACTAGGTCTGATATGTCCCATCTCTAATAACTCTTTTATGACCTTCTCTATTTCATCTTTAAATTTCTTCGAGTGGCTATAAGGAGTTCTTATTACTATTGTGTCTCTCTCCTACTAGTGAGAAAATCCCCCCTTTAACTACACCAGGGTTTAAGATGTAGACAGAGATAATGAATGTCTAAAAGTCAATTTATTTTCTACTCTACCCAAACATACCAAAACAAATGAAAAAAAAGAAATAATATATAATATTGGTAACTATACCTTTTATCCCAGCTCTGGTGATGATCTCCTCAAGCTTTGTAGTTCCAATGACTGCACATCTCCTCCCAAGGATGACCTGCATCCAAAACTAGGAAAACATGGACTACACACATGATATTCTATTCATGAGTTAGGGTTAGATATCAAGTGCCATACATAAATCAAAGAAGAAGACACAAAACATCATGATTTGGGATAGGGAAAAGAGTTTATTTTATTCATCAAACAAAGACTAAAACTTACAATATGTATCAACCACCGTTTTGCAAAGATGGTCTGAGATCCTCTTTACAATGCTCCAAGTGCACCTCGAATAAGCCTTTTCTCTCAATATTTTGATCACCTCAAAGGAAGGGAATGGATTGAATGGAAGAAGAAGGGTCTGGTGAGGGAATGCTAAGGCAATATCTCACAAAAGGTAGCAAAAGCTTGGGCAAGGAGGGGAAGTGAAATTGGGCAGATTTTCACTATTCTTATGCTTTGATGTGAAATGAGACCCCAACAACTCCTTTTATATGAAAAAATGATGGTTATTTGGTTCGGTGACGAGCCATAGCAGGTGAATTGGTTGGGAAACCTACAATAGCCTGTGAATTTCACCGAATTCTTTACAACTTTTGCAAGCATACACGAGTTTTTTAATGTGCAACAAATATGTACGCAAGCTATATAGCATGAAACAAGCATATGTACGCGGGATTTAGTGGTGCAAGGAGCACACATGCTCTAAAAATTGGTTTTCTAAGAAGAGCTCCTCAGTAGTGCTTTAGAAAAATATGCAAGTAAGAGGGCCAAGGCCATGTATGCATGGATAGGGCATTTTAGGTATATAACACCTCCTAAAACTCTATAGTATGCTAAAATCCTCTGTTAGGTGGTCTCCCTTGAGGTATCTATCCAAAAACCCTATCATTCTTACGCAATAGTGCATGAATATCTACATGATGATGTTTTCTACCTTCTTCCCATTCTTAAGTTTTAATCAAGTATTCTACTGCACAAGATATCTCTCTGTGCCTAAAGAGGGCCTCCATCCTTTTGCTTGACACCATCTTAGGGAAACCATTTTACATTCCCATAAGGACAGCCTTGTTATCATTTGTTGTATTGAATTTAATCTCCATTACCTGGTAATTCATCTCAATTTCCCTTAAAGAATGAATCTATTGAACACCCAAGAATATATTTGTGTCCACAAAATCAACCACATAAAAATAGTCATTCAAGGTATAGTTTCCCAATGTCACAACCAAACTTAGAATATTCCTCATGCATATCATATTAAATCCATCAACCACTACCACATTGAGCCCCTTCAAATTCCTTTTTAGCATGCATATATTGGCCACCAACATTGCATCAATGAAGTTGTGGATTTCCCCACCATCAATCAATTTTTTGACCATTTTTTCCGATATTACTCCTCTCACTCTGGAAGTGTAGTATCTATGGGTGTCTGATAGAGTGGTGATAGTACCACTCTTGGAATAAACGTGAGTTTTCTCATCACTCAAGTCTCCCTTCTCGTTTCCTTGTTCCTCTGTAGCTTCCTCCTCTTCCTTGTCATTGTGAGAGTGCACCTCTATATAGTGTACATTTCCCTTCCCTGTGCACCTATTTCTTGATTCCCAAGGCTCTTTGCTACTGAAGAAAAAATTCTTTCTTCTCATCTCTTTGTGGGTTGCCTCTTTCAAGAAATGTAGGCCATTTACACACTAATCCTAGCAGAAGAGAAGAATAATTTAATCAAGAAAGAAAATGACACAAGAAATCACACAATACACTAATATTTTACCCTGGAAACCCTTAACTAGGAAAACCAACATTCCTTTAAGAAGTATTCTCTCTTGTTGTCTTATTCATTCAGAATAAAATGTTACATGTCTAACCTTGGTCCACACCTAAGACACAATCGACAACATACCCTCTTGCACAAGAAAGAACAACTCTATAGCCAATTTGGATTACATATGCATGACCGACAACCTACAACTTACACATGCAATAACATATTTTTCATTATCCTTTATGTCCTTACAACAAGCCTCTCTATACGTTTTACAGTAGGAAAACCTTAAATATTGGCATGTAAAACTGGTTATAGATCCATGCATATCATTGCCTACAAATCCCACAAATATAACTGGATTTTGTTACATGCGACTCCAAGTTGGGTTTACCAGTCGACCTCCATTCAGTATATAGTCAGTCATCTCACACCCGCACTTTGACCTCTTATTGGTTGACTCGTCGTCGATATATTTGACTTTGAATTTACTTGGTCGGATCCCTCGACCTTCGACTTGATATCGATCTACCTTGACTTCAACCTGCTATCGATCCACCTTAACTTTGACTTGTTGTTAATGTTATCAATCTACCTCAACTTCGATCGCCATTCGTGATGGGTGTTCTATATGCACTAAAAACACACTAAAAATCCTCAATTAAATTGTCAACCCGGGGTATGTAAACTTAGAGTTGTAGCAATATATATGCCAAGGCAGAAAGGATAGAGGTAGTATAGTATAACTAAGGAAATGGGATATCTAAGGGATAATCTACTTAATCAAAGACTACTAATGATCAAACCCTATGAAGAAACTTAAACTATGTACCCTAAGTAATTTTTGAGCAAAGGATCAATGGATAGTCTTAACAAGGAAAATGAAAACCCTGCTTAAATCAAACTAACTAATCACGACAATAAGAAAAATAGAACTATCTACCTAATAATAAATAACAACAACAAACTACTTTAATTAACCTACTCAAATTCAATAAGAAACTATCCTATAAAAGCAAGTAAATAAGCAAGCAACTACCCTATCAAAGAAAAATAGACAAGTAAGAAACTACCCTATTAAAGCATGTAAATCAGAAAGAAAACAACTAACTAACCTATGATAACTTCTACAACAAGTAAGCTAAGAAACAAGTGAACTATATTCTTAAATTAAACTTCATAACTACTTCTAACTTATGAAAGGAAATCTACTAAATTGAAAGAATTATGATAATGAAAGTAATTAACAACTAATCTTTAACCTATGATAAGCAAACTATTCCTTAATATACCAAAGCAAAAATACTATCTATCCTACAAGATAAAGGAAACTATCTTCTAATATATGAAAGCAAGGAAACTATCTTCTAATCTATGAAAGCAAGAAAACTCAAATATAGTGTTGATGGTTATGTCTCCGGTGTCTTATAATATCATGATGACATTTAACAATTAACGATAATTCAAGAGGGATAAACTCGATATTGACTTCAATAGAAAAGTGAAAAGTATGAATTAGGCAATCCAGTGAGAACGTAGCCATTATAGAAACAACATCAACTATCCTGGATATCCATGTGATTATCCATTCATGCATTAATCATCAACAATATAAAGACACTATTCTAGTAAATTCAATTTCATTCTATACTAATTAAGCAAACTCATACTACACTAAACTCAATAATCAACTTTGAATTGAAATTGCAACTAGATCTAAGAAAGAAATTGCATAAAGTAAACTAAAGTAGTCCTATTTTAACAATTCAAATTGCAAAAGAGGAAATGCTCATAAAACATAAATTAGATATTATTTCAGCATATGACAAGAAAGCAAATGAGCAAACTAAATGACAATTTAAAGAAGAAAATATAAATAACAACTAGATAAACAAACTGGAATTGAAAACTAAAGACTAATAACTATCCATCCACCAAATCCCTGTCAAAGAAATCATGAATTAAAAACTTTGTTCTTAAACTCTATTTCAGGATAAAAGAAAATCTAATTTATCATCTTGTTATACAGAGGGTTAGTATCTAAGCTTGCAATACTATCTCCTATCAACTAACAGATCATTTCATATTAACAATAGCCTTCATAATAACCTGGAAAACCAAACTAAACTAATTAAATTATAAACAACAATTTATACAGTAAAAAAGCATAATGAAAAACTCATGTACAACAAATGAATAAAATGACAACTACACTATTTAATTCACAAGAAAACTAGTTATATATTCACCCAGACTACTGGTGGGCCCCCAAACAAGTCATGGCTACTCTTCAAAGTCAAACCACGAGCTTAACAACACAAATTAAACATTAAAAATCCAAAACACAGTCTTTACACAGTTTTAGCAAAATGAAAATAGAAAAATAGAGTTGAATTGTCTTTGTATCTCTAACACTCTACTTAACAATTGTCTCACCACTGAGGTGGTATTTATAAGTTTTACAAGCTGAGAGGTCGACCTTCTCTAAAAATAACAAATCACATTTAGTATGCCCTAACTACCGGTGGCTTCTATAAATAAGGTGAGTCAATGATCTCCCAACATAACAACCCAAATCGAGTTGTCAGAAGCTCAGTAACTGGAGGCCACGAGAACAAGAAAAACCCATGTCTATGATTCTCCCATTGTTGGCTGTCGATATGCTAACCACCAAATCGTCCATGGTTTTTGTGCAGGATGGAGTGCCGGATGGAGTACCAGACTGAGTGTCGAATGGAGTGATGAATGCAAAAACAAGCTTCGATTTTTCCCTGTGACATAAAAAACGCGAATTAGTTCCCTGGAATCATAAAAAAATGCTGATTTAAACTCAAAATCATCACAAAACATGAATCATGCATACTTGGTGTGAATCATAGCATTTTGACACAAACTCTCTTCAAACAATCTTCAAAACAGGAAACTCATATACATATTCGACCAAAAAGGATCTAATTAACATTATTAAATCAATCATATCACGGGCCCAACATTACCCCCACACCTAAGATTTTGTAGGTTCCACTGCAAACAAAAAGAAATTGCCCCTCATGACTAAGGTTGCTGAGGAGGATCAAATTTAAAAGATTCTCCTTATTGCTGTGAAGATTTGGTCTTGTGCCTCTTGTGTTGCTTCAATTGTGCCCTAAGGTTGCGGTTGGATTAGGTCATCTCATCAACCAATATTTTAAGGGAATTAACCTTTGCTTGGAGGACTGCATTATCGTGGTGAAGATGTGTGTCCATAGTCTTCCTATCTTCCAACTGTTGCAACAGCTGAAAATTATCTTTTTGTATCTTCTCAATGGTTGGAGAAGGATCAATTATCTCAAAGGAAGGCTTAAATGCTTTGAAAGATGTAGAGTGTCTGTCAATCTTAGGATCTGGAGTAAGCATCGGTGAGGTAGGTGTAATAGGGGGTTGATGAAAAGAAGTAGGTTCATATTTTGTCTTTATTTATGGCTTCAATTCATCTATGGTCACTTCCCCAAGTCTTTTGTGAGGACTCTCAAGATTGAAGGACACTTGGATAGGATCCGAAGTAGTCAGGGGTTTTGCATAAGGTGTTCCTCTTGTTCTCTGGGTACTCTTTCAAAAGGGTCCTCTATTGAATTGATTAGCTCCTCTCCTATTGGTGGTAATTGTAGGAAAGTCTTGATTAATTACTTCTTGGAGATTTTTGGGTGTAGGATCAAGAGATATTGAAGGAATCGGGGGGTTAACAATAGGCTTCTTGGTCTTTTTTCCCGATGAGGCTGCAGGGGTTTCAACAAGCTTCTTGAATTTTTGTTCCGGTAAAGAAATGGCTTGTGAAGGAGGGTTTGGATTCCTTGGAGAGTGGGGTTTGGATGGAGAAATATTCCTTATATCCAATGTCTTTTTGTTAGTCTTGATTGTCAAGTGAGGGTTTGCAAATTGATAAATGAATGCATCCCAATTTTTCCCCTGTTTTTCCAATTCGGGTAAAACAAGGAGTTTGATCAGGCCATGGTGAAAGGTTGGTTACATTATTCCTCACTTGAGAGGACATATTCTCCAAGATCTTTAAAAAGTAGAAGGGAAAATTCAATGGTTTATTGAACTGGAAGTGAGCTAACAATCTAAAATGACATGCTTTAAAGGTGGAATATCTACCTTCACATGTGATCAACATGGTGATGAATATGGAACGATTGATCATATCCTCTTTTATCCACTCATTTGGGTATCCTTTAGCTCCAGAGATGTTCTAGAATTCTAGTTTAAAAATCCTCTTATTGCTTGAGCGCAACAGCTGGTGGTTTTTAAGCCATCTATCTCCCACTCTTGGAAGCTTCATGGCTGAAACTATGGGTTCCTCTAAGAACCCAAAAGTGAGAGACCCCACTCGAGCTGTCTTCCCATAAAAATCAAGGGAAAATTGAATTGAAATTCCATCATTGTGGCCCTGCAAGTGGGATAGAAATCCCCCCCAACCTGCGTGCAAAAACACCTCCCTCCACTGTGTAAAATTAGGGATGGCGAAGAGGTCTACGTAGGAAGACAGTTCATACCATTTGGTCATCGTGAAGGTATGAACAAATGAACAGATGCAAAATTCACTAAGAGAGGGTGCAATTGGGCCAAGGGATGGCACGATTTGAACAGAGGCCAAGCGCAATTTGATCAAAGGAACAAATAAACAGAGGCTAAGCACATTTTAAAGCAAGGGAAAATGAAAATGGCAGAGGTGAATCGGAATAACAGGATAAGCCAATTCCATTTTTGAATGCGCCTAGGGTGGAATTGGTTGCACACATGCGCGCACGCATTTCCACGTATGAGAAAATTTGAATTTGAAGGCTCGTTTTTGGGGGAAATCTTAATGATGCGAAGTTAGATCAATGTCCAAGTATTTTGACTTGGACATTTGATTATGAAAATGTCTAAGGTTTGCATCCTCAATCTTGATTTCCCTAAACCAATTCAATTAAATGTCAATGATTCCCAGTTACTTGAAATTATGGACAATTAATGGTGTGTATATTCATATGGCACTTCGTTCGACACCTCAGACGACACTTCATACGGAACCTCATATGGCACTTCATATGGTACCTCTGTGTTAAAAGCATTTTTACCTCCTGTAATGGATAGCCTGAAATCTTGGAATGGTTTTAACAGTCTCAGTGATTAAGAGAAGAGGCAGAGTGTTCCATTGTTATTGATTTTTCCACCATGCTTACTCAATCCACTCTCATAAGACATGTAATTTCAATCCTATAATGAACAGCCTGTAACGAAAATAAGACAATAAAGTGGTCTTTTAAGGATATGAACAACAATTTATAGCAAACAGGGGATTTATCATTTCAAAAATAAAATGACTGCTAATGTAATAACCTATATCATGAAAACAATACATAAATTTTTACAAAGATTTACTTCTCTAAGAAGTGATCATTTGTCAACTCATGAACCCCTCCCCTACACCTAAGTATTGTGACACCTCACAATAAAAAATATAGGAAACCAGTCAGTTCTCCCAATAGCCGAAGATTTATAGCTTGTTAAGTGCAGAGATAAATTTCAGAGATTGGTCTGACGAGACGGTTAAAAGATGGCCCCACCTATAGGATAAAAGATCTTATATATAGATAAGAAGAGGGAGGCAAGAGAGTTTCATGATAGTCTCAGAGTTAGTTCCCAATGTAAATTTTATGGAGTTCATTAACCTTAGATTAACCATACATACTTCATGTCATCTTTGTCTACAAGTAATGTCGTACATCAGGACAAGTTTAAATTTATTATTTATTTTTTGTGAGATTACCATCCTTGCTAGGTAGAATGACCCTTTTCCAGCAAGCCTTTTCAGTACTCCGGCGGGTTTACCTAGTCATACCACAGGCCGGTACCCACTTCCAGTAGACCTGTTCAATATCCCGATGGATTATCCTCTTACACCCTCAGAGACTGACCCTCCATCTTTTAATATTTTAGTATAATATTTCTTTCTACAAGAAGATAGGGGGACAACTCCATTTTTTTTTTTTTTTAATTGGGATGGTATTTATGTTAGAGGATGACTTTCCGTTATATTCCTTAGTGATTGTCCTGATGTAAGGGGTACTTAAGCGGACGTGGCCTATCTAAAGATATGATATAATCAAGCTATTTAGTGTGTAGAGGATGGTACCATTGAGAAAGAACAGAAATATATCTCTAGGCTCAACTCAATTTCTTCTTTTGTAGTTATTGTGATGTTTCCATGAATAACTGCTAAACAGAACTCCTTGTTACTTTTTAATAAAGATCCTTTACTCACTTACTCAGGTTTCTTGGGAAAATTGTATGAGAGACCTCTAATCTTGATGGTTATGGTATCACTTCCTTATATAGTGGTGGATATTTTCAAGAGAAACTACTTTTTAAAATGCCTTAAGAAAAAGAGAAGATGAACATTTTTGCAAAAATATGGCTAATTACCGCAAGTCAATATTCATTTGATGCTTAGAAGACAACAAGGTTCAAGTGTAACAATGTTTTGAAGAAAAATATTTCTTTTATATTTCCTTGAAACTATCTACTCTTGGTGAAATAAATACCTATAGAAATCTCTAGAATTGCTTATCAAAAAAAATCAAAATTATTTACATATGTACAGTAGAAATATTCAGAAAAAATTCAAGAACAAGGGGGGAATTCTACATATACTAAGGCCAATGCCTTGTCAGTTGACATGACCTAGAGAAAGTCTTCTTTGGAAATGGGCTTGTGATAAAATTTGAGACGGTGTCCATTTACTACAAAGGAGACTTGTCCAGCTTCTATTGTTTTGATTTTCACAGCTCCATTGTCATATACAATGACTACCTCATAAGGACCCAAACACCGGGTTGTGATTTTTCCTTTGAAGGTTTTAAATCGGGAATCAAACAACAGAGCCCAATCACTAGGTTGCAATTGTTTCTTCTTCATAAACTTCTCATGCCACTTGCTCCTATGGTTTTGGTCGTTGGATGGCATCTTGCCTGATCTCATACAACTCATTCAATTGTAGGGTTCATTGTTTCTGAGCCTCATCTAAGTTTAATCCCAATTCTGCGGAAATACGGAAGGTCCTTACCTGGAATTCTATTGGTAGAAGTACTTGTTTCCCGTACACTAGCGCATAAGGGGCATGCCCAGTGGTGTTTCTTCAGGTGGTCCGGTATGCCCACAAAGCCTCTGGAATCCTATCAACCCAATCTTGGTGATGTAATTGAACAGTCTTGGTCAAGATAGCTCCCATAAATTTGTTTGTAGACTCTACCTGACCATTAGCTTGCGGGTGGTATGGAGAAGATTTACAATGTTTAATCCTATATTTCTCTGTTATCTCTTTCATCATCTTAGAAGTGAATTGAGTGCCTTGGTCTGTAACAATTTCACGAGGGAAACTGAAGCAGGTAAAGAAGTCTTCATAAATGAACTCGACAACATATTTTTCTGTAGCCCTAAATAGGACTTTTGCCTCTACCCACTTAGTGACATAGTCTGTACAAAACAAAATATAGTTCTTCTTACGGGACATGGGAGAAATTGGTCCTACAAAGTCAAGGGCCCATTTTTTGAAAGGTTCTATCATAACTTGGGCATGCAAGGGAATTTCGTCAGCTGACATAGGTCTTCCTATCCTTTGGCAACTATCACAACTCCTCCCATACTTGGTAGCATATTTGAAAATGCTAGGCCAATAGTAACCTGAATGTAACACCTTATATGTTGTACGTTTGTTAGAAAAATGGCCACCACATGGTCCATCATGACAACTTCGTAGTATTTCTGGTACCTCATCCTCTCGGACACATCTACAAATAATCAAATCAGGACCCGTGCAAAAAAGGTCATGGCCAACCCAAGAGTAATTATCACTTTGTGTGACAATTTTACGCTTTTCATGAGGTGACAAATGAGATGATAACTTCCTATTAGCCAGATAGTTTTCCATATCTGCAAACCATAGGGTATTTACAAAGAGGGAAAAAAGGTGTTCATATGGGAAACTATCATCTACAGGAATATCATCATCCTCTTTTTTTATTCGTGAAAGAAAATAAGCTACCAAATTCTCCTTTCCAGGTCAACCAAGAATGGTGATGTTAAAATCTTGCAATAACAGGATCCACCTAGTCACTTGGCCATTAGTTATGGGTTTATTCATGAGAAATCTAATGGAAGAATGGTCTGTATGTACAAATAATTCGTAACCTATAATTTAATGACGAAACTTATTGATAGCATGAACTACTGCCAAGAATTCTTTCTCGACAACTATGTAGTTTAGCTCGATAGGGGATAAGTTATTTCTTACAAAATAAATTGCATAGGATTGTTGGTCTTCTTTCTTCCCTAGTACCCCTCCTATTGCAATGTCTGAGGCATCAATAGATATGTGAAATGGGAGATTCCAATTGGGCCCTCTAAGAACTGGTTCCATAGACAACTTAGCTTTCAGGGTTTCAAAGGTGGTTTGACTTTGCCCAGTCCAAACAAAATCAACATCCTTTATTAACAATCTCAACATAGGTGGAACAATCTTTGTAAAATTTTCAATAAACTATCGGTAGTATACTGCATGTCCAAGAAATATTCTCACCTCTTTCTGATTTTTGGGGGGTGGAAGTCTGACGATGACCTCAATCTTTGTAGGATCAAATTTTATCCTTTTAGATGAAACATGATGTCCTAGAACCACTCCTTCAGTCAACAACATTTTACATTTTTCATGACTTAGAGACAGGTTCATTTCTTGGCATATGATAAGGACTTTTTCTAAGTTATCTAAGGCTTCTTGTTAAGTGTTTCCATAAACTATGAAGTCATCGATGTAGACCTCCACACAATCATGAATAAGATCAACAAATATCCCTTGTACTGCTCGTTTAAATGTAGCAGGAGCATTACACAATCCAAATGGTAAGACCCTATAGGCATAGGTGCCCCAAGGAAAAGTAGATGTTGTCTTGTCCTGATCCTCAGGTGCTATGAGAATTTGATTGTACCCACTGTACCCATCTAAAAAGGAGAAATATTTATTTCCATATAGGGTATCCAAAACTTGGTTGATGAGAAGAAGAGGAAAGTAATCTTTTAGAGTGGTTTTGTTGAGTTCTCGGAAATTAAAAAAAATTCTCCATTTCTAGGTCACTTTCTTTGGAACCACTACAAGCGGGGACACCCACTTAATGTCAGAGATGGGATAAATAAATATGAAATTTAATAACTTTTAGATCTACTCCTTTACTATATCTTTGAGTGTTGGTTTCATCCTTCTCTGGGGTTGCCTAACAGGTGTTACTCCCCCCTGGGTATATATGTGATGGATGCATGTGTCAGGGTGTATACCCTTCATGTCAGTGTAATCCCAGGCGAATGCTCCTGTTTGTTCTTTAAGGATACTTACTAACTATTTTTGTTGGTCTGCATCTATCCTGGAGTTTATATGTAAACATTTACCTGCAGTAATATCGTAGGGCATAGTATAAGACATGGAAGACTCATATATCTCGAATATAAAAGATGTCGAAGACATAATGGATGTGTCCAATTGTTCCTAAAATTCTTCCCCAAACATGTACTCAAATTGGGGAAAATATTGTGGAAAATCAACACATGTGATAACATAAATGAACTGATTTAGCACATTTTCCAATGTGTTCTCCTGAAGTTCCTAGGCATGGTCACTTGGCAATATAGGTTCTTCCCAATCCTCATTCTCGTATGGAAATTCAAGCCACCATAGATTGTCCATCATAGGTTGGGTTGGAGGGTAGATGGTGAGCTTCTAGATAGAAAGTCCATTCGAGATGGTCATTTCTCCCTCTCTACAGCCAATAAATGCATTGGTTGTGTCTAACCAAGGTCTTCCCAAAATGATAGGATGGCCTTTGGTAGGATCTTTTGAGTGAATGAAAAGAAAGTCTATTGGGTACTCCCATGAGGCTAAAGTAACTATGATATCATCCAAAATTCCTTCAGGTATAACCTTGGTCTTATCTAGTAATTCCAAAATGGTTGGGGTAGGCCTTTGAAAAGGTTGTAACTATAATTTCTCCAAGGTAGTAGCGGTCATAACATTGATGGTTGCCCCTAGGTCTATGAGAGTGTTTCCAATGGAGACCTCATTAATGGTTATGGTCACTACATGGTTTGTTGGGTTCCCATATTTTGCTACCTTAGGCTGCTTTGATATATACTCATAAAGTTCTCTTATCAAATGTATTGTAGGAGGATCCTTTTGCTTCCTACTTGGTTTCTTAATACAAAATTCTTTGACTAACTTATTGTAGATTGGAATATCCTTAATGGATTGTAGCAAGGGAATATTAACACAAATATTCTTCAATTCATTCAAGATTTCAAATTCCAGTCGGGTGGTAGGTTTCTCGATTATTAATCTATCTGGATAAGGAGGGGCATTCGTAATTTGTGAAGGTTCATTTTGGGGAAGCTTGGGTTCTTTGTGCTTAGGAATAATAACATCTACCCACCTAGTGTCATCCATGGGTTGTTTGGTGGTTTCTTCTTCTTCTTCTTCCTGGATGACTACTAAAGGTCTCTGCCTATCTAGAATTTTTTTTGATCTTAGTTGAATCTCTTGTAATGGAAGAGGAGTAATGACATATGTTGGGAAGCCCTGCATCTCAACATTATGAAGAGGTTGAGTGGGCCTATTATTGGGATTGGACACTGGTTGTGCCGGTAATAATGTTGGTCTCAGGGAGCTTGCATTATGATATTGTAGTAGTTGTTGTTGTGATATATGAGGTAAACGTGGTGCAACAAAACCCAACATAAGTTGCAGAGTGTTCAGTTGAAACTAAGGATAAGGATGGTTGGACATAGGGACAGGTGGAGCTTGAGGGTTTCCTCGATTACACCCTCCTCTCCATCCTTGAAGCCAAGGATGTTGGTACTGAGTAGACCAATTTTGCCAACTTGGTGAGTTACACTATTGTTGTTGTTGATAATAGGGTCGAACTTGAGATTGTAAATCTGGGTATGTGGGATGGTTCCTAGGATGCCATGGCCTCCTAAGTGAATAAGAGGGATCCCTAGGATCCCCACTCCTATATATGGCTAACAAACCAGGCAATGATGGACATTTCTCAGTTGAATGGTCTTCTGTGCAGAAGCCACAAATTGAAATTTTATCTAATGGGCATTCACTTGAGGAATGCTTCCTCCTACATCTTGGGCAATATATGCTCATTGCTGCATTTTTCTCTTCCTGTTTCTTTTTAAGATTTAGGGTGTCCAATTGGGAATCTATTGTTCTTAAGATATCTGTTTTTAAATTCTCTAAAAGGTTCCCTATCTTTGCTCTTGTAATACCACCTGGACTAACTAGTTTTAAGTTTCTATTATAAGAGTCTGGAACATTCTTTCATGTTTTAGCTCTACTCCTTGAGTAATTCTTACAAATTTCACATATTTCAGAAAATGGTTTATGAGAGATGTCACCTGATGCCATCAGGTTAAGCATCTCTAGGTATTCTTCTGAAATTCCCTTAAGGAAAAGAGCCCTAACTTCATCCTCTGGGAGATCATGGTATTTTGATTTCTGGGAGATATAACCAAATCGTTCCATATAATCCTTGAGGGTCTCGTCTTCTAACTGTTGGATTTTGAAAATATCGTTACAAGATTATTTGGTCTTGCATTAGCTTGGTAATTTTTAAGAAATATATCTTTCATGGCTTCCCAAGACCTAATACTGGAATCTCCCAACCCCATGAACCATCTTAGTGTGGAGTCTTTGAGGGTGACAGGAAAGAGTTTTAGTTTATGGGCCTCCTATATGTAGTTGTAGATTTACACAAGATGTTGAATTCAAATAGTAAGGTATCTGGATCTTCACTGCTTTTACCATAAAAGGTGGGCAATGCTGAGAGAGGAATATTTTTCATGTTGACATTTGGGGTGGTGTCCAAAATTGGAAACCCGAAGGTAGATTCGGTTTGGTTTCCAGCCTCTTCTTCCTCCCTGTGTCTTACATGGTTGTGATACCCCTGATCATCCATATTGTTTTGGTTTCTAAAAATAGAGTACTTAGGTGGTTTTATCTTTGAAGAAAACAAGGTTTCCCTCTGATGGAAAGTTCATCCTACTGATTGGATGTTTGGGACTCTACTCGAGCCGGTTGAGATTATTGGTGCCAAAGTTTCTGTGTCAATTTGAGAGATAATTACATTGTCTAAACTATCAAACACAATACTCACCTGTTTAGGGTCTATGATGTCTTCAAAGTTAGGATCTCCTAGTGGTGGTGTAAAAGAAAAGGTTGTATTGTTTGGTTTTGTAGAAGGCTTGAGTGGTCTTGCCTCTTGTTCCACTATTACTGATGCTTCAATTTTTTGTTCTATAGTGCTCCCTATCTTAGTCTCTTCAGAGACTAATTTAGCTCTTTGGGTTGAGCTAGCTCTTGTTTTTCGGTATCAGTCTATGAAATATATGAGTGGAACGTTCCTTCCCCCAAAAATATCGGAAGGAACCTTGGTTGAAAGGTCTGATTTAGATTTAATGTATCTACCTTTTGGGTCTATAGGTTTGTTCATGAAAGTAACCAAAAACAAAAATAATGACTACCATTCGGTTTGGGGGAGCCTGCAATAGCAGATGCGTAGTTTCTTACCTCTCGTCTTAAAGTTCCCCCACCACCAATCTAATGCTAATTTTTAGAAGGAATCTATTTTCTAACTATTTCCTACCTTAAGACAACTCCCCAACAATGGAGCCAAAAATGGTGGGTGTTCTATATGCACTAAAAACCATCAATTAAATTGTCAACCCGGGGTAAGTAAAATTAGAGTTGTAGCAATATATATGCCAAGGCAGAAAGGCTAGAGGTAGTATAGTCTAACTAAGGAAATGGGCTATATAAGGGGTAATCTACTTAAGCAAAGACTACTAATGATCAAACCCTACGAAGAAACTTAAACTACGTATCCTAAGTAACTTTTGAGTAAAGGATCGATGGATAGTCTTAAGAAGGAAAATGAAAACCCTACTTAAAGAAAACTAACTTAATCATGCCAATAAGAAAAATAAAACTATCTACCTAATAAGCAATAACAACAACAAACTACTTTAATTAACCTACTCAAATTCAATAAGCAAGTATCCTATAAAAGCAAGTAAATAACCAAGCAACTACCCTATCAAAGAAAAATAGACAAGCAAGCAACTACGTTATTAAAGCAAGTAAATAAGAAATCAAACAACTAAATAACCTATGATAACTTCTACAACAAGTAAACTAATAAAGATTACTCAATAAGAAACTAATTAAGATAAGAAACAAGTGAACTCTATTCTTAAATTAAACTTCATAACTACTTCTAATTTATGAAAGGAAATCTATTGAATTGAAAGTATTATGATAATGAAAGTAATTAACAACTAATCTTTATCCTATGATAAACAAACTATTCCTTAATCTACCAAAGAAAAAAGACTATCAATCCTACAAAATCAAGGAAACTATCTTCTAATCTATGAAAGAAAGGAACCTATCTTCTAATCTATGAAAGCAAGAAAACTCAAATATAGTGTTTATGGTTATGTCTCCAATGTCTTATAATATCACGATGGCATTTAACAATTAACGATAATTCAAGAGGGATAAACTCGATATTGAATTCGATAGAAAATTGAAAAGTATGAATTAGGCAATCCAGTGAGAACTTAGCCATTATAGAAACAACATCAACTATCGTGCATATCCATGTGATTATTCAATCATGCATTAATCATCAACAATATAAAGTCACTATTCTAGTAAATTCAATTGCATTCTATACTAATTAAGCAAACTCATACTACACTAAACTAAATTATCAACTTTGAATTGAAATTGCAACTTAGATCTAAGAAAGAAATTGCATAAAGTAAACTAAACTAGTCCTATTTTAAAAATTCAAATTACAAAAGAGGAAATGCTCATAAAACATAAATTAAATGCTATTTCAACATATGACAAGAAAGAAAATGAGCAAACTAAATGAAAATTTAAATAAGAAAATCTAAATAACAACTAGATAAACAAACTGGAATTGAAAACTAAATACTAATAACTATCCATCCACCAAAGCCTTGTCAAAGAAATCATGAATTAAAAACTCTATTTCAGCATAAAACAAAATCTGATTTATCATTTGGTTATACACAGGGTTAGTATCTAAGCTTGCAATATTATCTCCTATCAACTAATAGATCATTGCATATTAACAATAGCCTCCATAATGACCTGCAAAACTGAACTAAACTAATTAAATTATAAACAACAATTTATACAGTAAAGAAGCATAATGAAAAACTCATGTATAGGAAATGAATAAAATGACAACTACACTATTCAATTCACAAGCAAACTAATTGGATATTCACCCAGACTGTTGGTGGGCCCCCCAACAAGTCATGGCTACTCTTTAAAGGCGAATCACAAGCTCAACAACATGAATTCAACATTAAAAATCCAAAACACAATATTTACACAGTTTTAGCAAAACGAAAATAGCAAAGCAAAGCTGAATTGTCTTTTTCTCTCTAACACTCTACTTAACAATTTTCTGACCACTGAGGTGGTATTTATAAGTTTTACAAGCTGAGAGGTCGACCACTAGAAGGGTCGACCTTCTCTAAAAACAACATATCACATTTAATATGCTCTAACTGCTGGTGGATTCTATAAATAAGGCGATCCAATAATCACCCAACATAACAACCCAAATCAAGTTGTCAGAAGCTCAATAGTTGGAGGCCATAGCACAAGAAAAACCCATGTCTCTGATTTGCCCATCGTTGTCCATCGATAGGCTAACCACCAAATCACCCATAGTTTTTGTGCAGGAAAGAGTGTTGGGTGGAGTACCAGACTAAGTGCTAGATGGAGTACCAGATGGAGTGTCGGATGCAAAAACAAGATGCAATTTTTCCCTGTGACGCAAAAAATGTAAATTAGTTCCCTGTAATCATAAAAACATGCTGATTTAAACTCAAAATCATCAAAAAACATGAATCATGCATACCTGGTGTGAATCATAGCGATTTGACACAAAAGCTCTTCTAAAAATATTCAAAACAGGAAAACGCATATACATATTCAACCAAAAAGGATCTAATTAACGTCATTAAATCAGTCATATCATGGGCCCAGCAATTTGATTCACCTCGACTAGACTTTCATTGTAAAGAATATAATAACCCAACATTCTCCCAGTTGTTGTATTCTTTGATGAAACAAGATATGCCTTAAAAAATAATTATAGACCTAAGACAACAATTCCTGTTGCCTCTCTGCACCAAGAGAACTTCACAACACTCACACACTTGGTCAATGAGTCTGCTTTATTTTCCAATGTGTCTACTTTCTCCAGTAGCACCTTGTTACTTTCCACCATGTCTCTTATGAAATGGAATTGTACATCAATGTTCTTAGTATTTAAATGATAAGTGGGGTTCTTTGCCAAACATATTTCACTTTTACTGTCACAAATTACCTTCATAGCTCTCTTCTCAAACCCAATTCTTGAACACAACCTTTCAAGACATACCACTTCTTTTCTTTCATTAGTGGTTGCAATGTATTCATATTTTGTTTTCAACAAGGCTATGACCACATTTTGCTTACTCATCCAACTTATTGCTCCATCAAACATATTGAAGACATATACATTGTTCTACCTTTGTCGATCCATATCTGTAGCCTAATCAACATCGAAAAATCCAGGCACATCTAATTTACCACGGTCACCTCCAGGTTTTCCTTGGTAGCATATACAATAGTCCTTTGTCCCACACAAATACCTAAATACTCTCTTGACAAATGTTGAATGCTCCTTTACAGGTGTCGACATGTACCTTCTCAACACTCCCATTGTATGGGAAATGTTTGGTCGAGTGTAAACCATTGCATACATTAGACTACCAACCACACTTGCATAGGGAACATGTGCCATCTCCTATAATTATTCCTATGTCTTTGGAGATTGTTTAGTAGTAATCCTTACTCCCACATGAATTGTCACCTTCACTGGTTTGCAATCCTTCATGTTGAATCATTTCAGAATTGTTTCAATATACTTCTTCTGATTCAACTATATCTTTCTAGCGGCTCGATCTCTTTTAATATCCATTCCAAGAATGAAGTTATATGTACCAAGATCCTTCATGTCAAACTTAGAGGATAGCTTCTTCTTTACCTCCTTTATTGTGTCCATGCTATTTCCAATCAACAATATGTCATCGACATACAAAGTTACATATATGAGATGTACACCTTCTTCCTTGGAATATATGCAGTGGTAATCTTTTCTTCTCACAAATCCTAAACAAAGGATGTATGTGTCAAAATTTTGGTACCACATCATTGGTGATTTCTTTATACCATAAAGGGATATTTTGAGTTTGCACACCAACTCTTGCTTTCCCTTTACTACAAATCCTTCAAGCTCTTTCATGTAGATTTATTCTTCTAGGTCCCCATGTAGAAACATTGTCTTCACATCCATCTTTTTTATCTCCAGATCGAATGTTGCAGCCAGAGACATTAGTACTCTAATGGAAGTTATTTTTGCAACAGAGGAAAAAATATCACTGAAGTTGACTCCCTTGAGTTGGGAATATCCTTTTGCTACCAGTTGATATTTGAACTTCTTGACTTGTCCTACAACATTCAGATTCTTCTTGAACACCTATTTTATGCCGAAGAGATTTCTTCCACTACGTAACTGGACTAAATCCCATTTCTCATTCTTGTACAAGGATTCTATATCTTTGACCATGGTGTCCTTTGAGAGTTTACCGTTTATTGAGTCGACTGCCTCACCGACCAACTTTGGCTCATCATTGATGGAAGTTAACATTAATGTGGAATATAAGTCAAGTGGACTATACCTTTCAAATGGTTTTCTTGCTCTTTCTGACCTCCTTATCACCGAAGTCAATTGTTCCACCTATTCCTTATATTCAATCGACTCATATGAATCATCTTTTTCATTCTTTAGTTCAATCCGCATTGTATCAGGATTATTCTCATTCTAAACAACTTCCTCCAGCTCGGACTTACCTCCGACTTCTTGGAATACCACATATTGACTTTACACTATTCTCCTTGATGCATGATCCCATAAATTATATCCTTTTATCCCTTCTCTATATCCAATGAAAATACATTTGACTGCCTTCTTGTCCAACTTGCTCCTCTTTTCCTTGGGAACATGCACAAATTCATCACAACCAAGCATTTTGAGATGTGCCACCAAAGGATTCTTACCTAAGCATACCTCATTTGGAGTCGTGTCGAATAGTGCCGACGAAGGAGATATATTCACCAGATATCTTGTAGTCACAATTGTCTCCGCCTAGAATTATTGTGCGAGCCCAACACCACTAAGCATTCTCCTTGCCTTATCCATTAACTTTCTATTCATTCTCTCAGGAAATCCATTTTGTTGTGGGGTATATGGTGTGGTATTTTGGCATTCTATGCCACACTGCTTACATAAATGATCAAATTCATTTCCACAAAATTCACCAGCATTGCCAGTCCTCAACACTTTAATTCTCTTCTATATCTATTTTTCCATAAGATCTTTGAACTCCTTGAATCTCTTGAAAACCTATGATTTCTTCCTTAGGAAATATATCTATGTCTTCGTAGAAGAATCATCTACGAAGGAGACATAATAGAGGGATACACCAAGTGAAGGCATTGTAACCAAGCCAAACACATCATTATGAACTAGTTCTAGAATCCCATTTTCCCTTTTCGCTCCAGATAATAACCTCATCCGAATTTGTTTCCCATATATGCAATGTTCACAAAATTCGGTTTATAAACCACATTCAGGAAAACCATCAACAATAACATTTCTTTGCATAGCTCGAAGTATTTTTTATCCAATTTGTCTCAACCACTCCTGTCATAGCCTTGTTGGGTCGACTTCATCATGTCTTGTCGAGTCAATTTGAACTAAATTAGATCGAGTTGCGTTGATTTGTATCAACATCAAGTCGAGTCGAGTCATCTTCCATTTGATTTCAGGAGGAATTATGTTATTACATCCAATTGATTCAACATTCCCTAATATCTTGCACAGGGTACCAATCTAAACTCCTCTCATTAAGACCATCACACCTCTGACCATCTTGAACAAATCCTTTTGAAATAGGGTATGCACACCTGCATCACTCATCTTGCTGACAAATATGTGTTTTCTTGCCAAACTCAGAATGTGTAGCACACTTGGAAGGGTTCTTTTCCTCCCATCCTGCAGTGTCAGTCAAACTCTCCCCCGTCCAACAATTTTGGTTGTCGAGTCGTCGCCCAAGAACAAATCAACCCCATCATATTTTTCATATTCATAGAACCATTCTTTATGTGGTGTCATATGATATGATTCTCCTAAGTCAACCAACCAAACATATTGATCCTACTGTGTACTGTTCAACGTCGTGTACACATCATCTCCCTTGTCTGAGGTCATATTTCTCTCACTCGAATGCTTCTCGTCAGATCTGACACTGAATTATGTTACATTTGACTTACAATCCTTTTTATAGTGCCCATTGTTACCGCATTTCAAGCATATTCACGTTGCCTAAACCAAGGATTTAGATATACCCTTGGCATAAAATTTCTATCAGAGAATCTGCCTTTATCTTTGTTTACCGATCAACCTCTCACTTCCAGAGCATCTTTGGTTGATTCTTCCATGTTATTTCTTGTCATTTCTTCCAACAACAAAGAAGCAACCACGTCATCTAGCATTAGTGTGGTTGTATTACTCCTAATAACCATGACTAAGTTATCCCAACAACCTCGAAATGAACATAGTAGTATAATACACTTCTCCTCATCAGAGATCTTTATTTTCACAGATGATAACTGGCTTAACACGATGTTAAACACATTTAAATTCTCAGTCATGGAACTTCCATCACTCATCCTCAAAATATACAATTTCTTCCTGGGAAAAAACTTATTTATCAGATATTTCGATTGGTATAAGCTTCCCAACTTGTCCCACAGTTTCTTGGCCAAATCTTCATTTGATACATTCAACGATGCTAGATCTGTAAGAAAAAGATAAATCCTACTTCTTTCTCTTATTTTAAGTTTCTCCCATTCTTCAGTCGACATGTCTATCAGCTGGGTACCTAGAAAAATCATTTTCCATTGTTCTCGATCTACAAGAAGATATTCCATTTTAAGCTTCCAAAGCGATTGAATATTTCTATCTCTATTCTGGAACTGCTCGTCATTCTTTACCACAATATTTAAAACAAATTGTGACTTACGATTCTTACTATACCTAGGGTTTAGTTCTCAGATTCAATAGTTTTAGATCAAGATCTGATATACTCACCAAAGAATTACACCACTATGATAACTCACTTGCCAGGGAAGACCTAAGATCTGATACCACATGTTAGGAAATCCATACCAGTTCCACACTAATCCTAGTAGAAGAAAATAAGAATTTAATCAAGAAATAAAATGACACAAGAAATCGCATAGTACACCGAGATTTTACTCTGGAAACCCTTAACAAGGAAAACAATCATTCCTTTGAGCGTTTTTTTTTTCTTATTCGTTTAGAATAAAAGGTTACATGTCTAACCTTGGTCCACACCTAATACACAATCGACATCATACCCTCTTGTAAATGAAAGAACAATCATGTATCTAATTCGGCCTACATATGCATGACCACCAACCTACGGTTTACACAAGAAATAACATACTTTGCATTATCCTTTATAGCTTTACAACAGGCCTCTTTATAGGATTCACAATAGGAAAAACCCTAAATATTGGCTCCCAAAAATGGTTACATATCCATGCATATCATTGGCTACAAATCTCGCAAATCTTGGGATTCTATTACAGTGGAATCCAAGTCTGGTTTACGAATTTGCCTCCATTTTGTCTCTAGTCATTTTTCGTACGCCTGAACTTCGACCTCTTTTTGGTTGACTTGTCGTTGATATATTCAAATTCGACTTTACCTGGTTGAATCCCTCTACCTTAGACTTTCTTTCGATCTACCTCAACTTCGACGTGTTGTCGATCCACCTCGACTTCGACTTGCTATCAATGATTTTGATCTACTTACACTTCAACCGTTAGTCGATTCACCTCGACTAGACTTTCTCTACAAATTATATATGAACTCAACATAATATAACAACCCAATTCTCTTTGAAACTGAAGAAAATTTTCTTCCTTCTCAACTCATTGTGGGTTTCCTCGTCCATCTTCTCCTTTCCAGTCCACTCTTTTTGAAAATGTTTCTTTTCTTTATTTTTTTGGGTAATGAAAGGATTGGAGATTTTTTTTGTCTTCTAGAGCCCATCCTCCATGTCCCGTGTACTGATAATGGCATCCTTCAGATTCTTGGGTTTGAAGGATTTCACCCAATTGTTAACAACATAACTAGCCTATGGTCAAATATTAATGTCTCCATGACGAAAAGACTCTTGAACTTTGTAATATAAGCATCTGGTGTCCTAACTTGTCTGAGTTGTTCCAACTATCTCAAATGAAGTTCCAGATCCTTTTTTTCAAATCACTCCATCAAATTCTATGTGAAGTCCAGATAGGAAGTACTGATGGCATGTGACATAGTGACCAATCTATGGTACCACCACCCATGGGCCTCTCCATACAAGGGAAAGGTAGTGAATTTAATTTCTTCTTCCTCCATCATAGGGTTGAGATGGAATTATGTGTCCATCTTCTGATCCCATCCTCTAACTGTTCACTTGTTTGAACCATCAAAGGAAATAATGGATAACTTTCCAACCTTTCGCATAAGATCAATGTTTTGTTGACCCCTGTTGAAATCGCTTGGTAAGTTCATGAATTTGATAGTATAGTAGTCCTGTAATGACATGGTTTCTTGGAGCTCATCATAAATATCTTGTACTCCTCCAATAATCATCAAAGGTTTCACCCTATCCTTGCTTCCCTTTATTTCCTGTTTTATGATCCCACAAGAACTGAGGCAAAATAGGTTTCATAATCATTCTATTGTTGGTCCTAGTGTTGTTTTGTGCAGGAATATTGTTTTTACTTTCTTCTATATCGTTCCCATTATGTCCATTAGTACCCCCTGAACCATTTTTTACTCCATGGTTTTGGTCCCCATTGTGTCCAATCGAACCCCCTGCACCATTAACATAGTTACCAACTTAACGAGAACTCTCCAGAGTTCTCGTTTTTTGTGGTGTCTAATTTTTTACCCTGTTTTTAAAAATGGTTCTACCAGTAGCACCCCCTCTCCACAATATTTTTTAAATGCTCATTTTTCATGTATTTTCAATGGGTTTATTCTCATCATCGTCCTTCCATCAATCAGATATGTTCTAGATTATCAATTAATCCTTTTTTACTGGTGTTTTAAAATGGTTCTTCCCTCTCACCGGCTGTTTTGTGCAACAAACAATGAACAGTTCTCCCTCTCTCTCTCTCCTCTCTCTCTCTCTCTCTCTCTATGTATATATATATATATATATAGATCTTTCTTCATCCTTCTTTCCAATGCCAAAATGTTTTTACCATTTACTTTTTTTTTTTTTTTTTTTTTTTTTTTTTTTTTTTTTTTTAATTAATTTATTGTTCCATTATTTTTAAATATAGTGAAAAACATCATATTTAACACATTTCTTACCTTTACTTCAATAAATCAAAAACATTTGGTTGTCAACATTACTTTTGAATATTTATCTGCAAAAATACACATTTTATGGCCATATATCATAAAAACCTATACATTTTGGTACATATTCCTTAAAATAACATGTCAAATAAATAATTTTTATGGACATAATTGAAAAAAAAGTCTAAATGTTATAAAAAGAATCATTTTATTTCATGTTTTATACATTTTGAGTAAAAAATGACAACATTTAATAAAATTTCCAATGTATAGTGATTCCCACCCTGCGTCTTGAAAAGAAACAATAAAAATATTCATGAGAAGAAAAGAGATATATCTTTGTTCTTATTTTGAAATATGAAAGTCCAATCATTATAGTTATAACTCATAAAAATTTTGCAAAATTGAGCATCGTCTTCTAAGACATATTTAAACTAATCAACAATATCATATATCCCAAATTCATCATTCTCCATGAATGATTATCATTTTCTTAGATGTCATTTTGTGCTTGATTGTGTCATTTTACTACTCCATTGGTTCTTTGATATCTGTAATTTCTCCAAAGTGATCCTTTCAATCATTCCTCCTAATGGTACCGGAGGTTCCTTTTGATAATTTTTTCCACCTTTGATTCACTAAATTATCCTTTCCTCAAGACAACTTCTTGCATTTCATCACGGAAAGAATGGAATATCATGAATTACAACTGTTGAATAAAATTGCATTGCATTAGGTCACTTTCAATGGCTATGCAAATTCCTTCCCTTTCTTTAGGCAACACCCTAATGTTGTACCTAATCACCAAAGCTAAAATAAATAATGATTGAATCATGGTCTAAAAATAATCTCGCGTTGAAGTATGATTTCGCAAATATTAGATGCCATTTATCTTCTGCATGAACTTCGAGAACAAATCAAAAAACCCAATCTCCTTCATTGAAAAAATTTATTTATAATATAATTAATTAATGCTTGGTTTTTGATAAATGTTAATATCTCCTTTCAAATATTTTCCTTATATGTTATCTTTCTAACCACATCATTGTATACCAATATACTACTATGAGTCTCTCCATCATTTGCATTAACAAAGAATATAATTATAAGAATCATATTTTGTCGAGGTTGCAAGATGTATCTTTGTCAAAATCATGTTTAAATGCTAACTGTGTGGAGTTGAATATTAGGCTTGTGATTATAACATAAGTAAATGAAAATTCAATTAACTTGTGAATTAATAAAATTGTTTTTTTTTTTTTTTTTTTTTTTTTTTTTTTTTTTTTTTTTTTTTCTTTAAAAAAATTGTTTTTTTCTTTCCCCTTGAATCTTGATAATACTAATCCTTGTTGTGTGTCTAAATGAAATACTAAGGAATCTCAAAATGGTGATGTTGTAACTTAAATCCCATAACCACTTTAGTGAAATCTTGGTAACTATAAGGCTCTGATATCATATTCAATGTTTTGGATATTATAACCATGGGGATATCCACAATAACTAGGGATTATTATTTTTTGGAATAATGCACAATTTTTCACAATCACCTAATATCTCTTTATAATGAATAGTGTCGAGCCCATTCCAAAATGTTCAAGGGGTGTCCATCAAGTTGAACGATTTTGAACACGTCTCACTTCTTTGTTTTAGGCTTTGGATTTTGAATAAAACATTTTAAAGTTTCAGGTACTCCAACTGCATCTTCTTTGGCATATTATTAAATAAACAAACATATAGTTATATATCTATAACTATTAAAATATAAATAAATTAACTTACAAATGAATAATGTGAATGTAATAAATCAACATGCCTTTTTCAATGCAACAAAAAAATGTTTCAAAACTTCTTTGAAGACACTTGAATGCGGATGTTGAGTTTAACATCATCCCAATTTTCTTAATTCAACATATTGACCATTTCCTCTTGTGTTTTCATATACACCTTGTGACTAAATAAAACAAAATAATGTTAAGTGATATTAAACTAAAAAATTAATTATCTTATCTAACATAAATAAAAATAGCTCAACATACTTACTTTTTAAATTCATCACCCATTTCTTCCATTGAAAATTCTCGACTAACACATGATAATATACTTATGACAAGTTTATCATCCTTCACTCTTAATATTGATATCTAAGGTTTTATAGTCATATCATCAAGAAGAAGATTTTTTATGTCGGGACTTGTCTTGCTTGTGCCACATATCAATGGTTTAGCCTTTTTTAACTCTCTGATTTTTTATATCAACACTCTCCCATAGGGTGAAGATGTTATCTATCAAATCTCATACCTGTATAGTTCTAAATCCCAATTGAAATAGCTATCCACAACTCTAAATGTCTCACTTCATTTCGATGTTTTCTTTTTTGTATTTTCATCATCAGTGGGAATCTACTTTCCTGGCTCATTTCTTTGGAAACTTAACATCAACATTTGATCTCCACAGTAGCATATTTTAGAAAATTCTTTGTGGATAAATCTCACCCTTTGAATGAAGTTCATAGACATTCTATACTCATTGTTTGTGTTATGATCCCATGCCAATAATTTTCCTTCTGAATCTGTTAAACTGACATAAATTATACATTTGACTATGTCAAAAAGAGGATTATTGGGATATTCTTGCATAAATTCTCTTCTAACCCTTTGGAGAATGATTTCCTCGAATCACATAATATTTGTAATCAAAACATTTTGATCTATCAAATTCTTCCTCGTAGGAACTTCCATTGGTCAACAAGAACTAGGTAGTCAACCACATGTGCATATGGATTGTATATAATCAATGCTTTCAAATTGTGAATATGCAAGTGATGTGGTTTCCTAATTTGATATTTTTCCTACCTGTGTGTGTTTATAAAAGTTTGTTTCACTTTCAACTAAAATGTGTGGCCATCATCAACCTAAGTTTGTAAATTCCTCATTCTATTTTAGGACAATTACGTATTGTTTTTCATAATATAATCTACTCTAGATCAACACACACAGTGGTATTATTTCTCTACTACCTTTAATACTTTCACTATAATACTCTAAGCTAATGATGGCTCCTTTAAAATTATCAACACTTGTTCTCTTCCTCTTATGATTTAAATTTGTTTCATATAAATCAATGATTTCTTCATAATCAATAGGAATAGAGTCATCATCAACCATCACTCTTTTTTGTTTATATTGTTTATTCTTTTTGCGAGAAAGAGTGATAAACTCATTAGTTAAATCTCAACAAAATATTCATTTGGAGTTTCCTCATTTTTCAAATGTAACCCTTTTAGGATTTCTAGAATGAAGAGTTTTCTTTCTTCTTTCATGTTCTTCTTTTTTTTTTTTTTTTTTTTTTTTTTTTTTTTTGTTTTTCGTTTCTTTTTCCTTCCTTCTTGTGTCTTTTCAATATCAAAAGTGTTGATGACATCCATGATATCATTCTCTGTAGAGTAAATCCCCCACTAACATATGTAAAATTCGTTCAACAAAATCCTATAAAATTCAAAAATTATAACATTTTTCATGTTAAATAAAATTAAAAACATTACCATAGATACTAAAATAATAAATGACACAAAATGAAATAAAAAACTTGCATTGTCTTTCTGTGATATGTCATCAACGATGGATGTACATAATTTTGAAAAACATTCATTCTTGTTATAATTGCTCAATTTGAAACAATATCTAAACTTGATATTAATTGCTCAATTTGAAACAATATCTAAACTTGATATAAGTTCTTCCTTGTTTGACAAGTGCATACACAATATATGTGGCTGGAAACAAACATATATCTTGTAACATGCAAAGTGCCTAATAATTTCCTTGCACATGTTTTGATTCAACACACTACAAATATACATGATCTCCATTGTTTCCTTGCTTCTCTTTAACAAACCAAGAATATTCTTGTTTGTTTTCACCTTCCACAGATTTTCACTCTCTAACATTCGTCATTGCCTTTGATAGATCAAGTGTTAAGCTATCATTTTGTTGCCTAACATTGATGGAGGTTCCAGTTGCATTTTTTGATGCCATTATTGCAGGTCGTGATCCAGATATATTGATAGATAATATTTTTACTGACATTTTCCTATATTAAGATAAAAAAATAAATTAGGCCTTTCACATTATAATCAACTAAAAAACACAACATTGATTATAAAAACTAATTTAAAAAAAGATTAAATTTTTTTAACCTATATGTAAAAAAATTCAATTCATATAATTATTGGGCTTAATAATTATTTTTATGGGATGGAGTGATGTTGTACATATAACACATGTGTTATATGTTATAACATATAACAATATGTTATATGTNTTTTTATGGGATGGAGTGATGTTGTACATATAACACATGTGTTATATGTTATAACATATAACATAATGTTATATGCTATAACATATAACAATATGTTATATGCTATAACATATAACATAAGTGTTATATGTTATAACATATACAATATGTTATATGTTATAACATATAACATATTGTATATGTTATATCATATAACACATATGTTATATGTTAAACATATAACACATATGTTATATGTTAAACGTATAACACATATGTTATACGTTTAACATATAACACATGTGTTATATGTTATAACACATGTGTTATAACATATAACACGTGTTATAACATATAACACGTAACATATAACACTTGTGTTATATGTACGACATCGTTCCATCCCCCATAAAAACCATAAAAAAAACTAAAAAAAATTAAAAAAATATATCTAAATTTCACTTTTTTTGCATTTGTTTTTCAGAAAAAACTTATGGATTTTGTTAAGATTTTATGAAAAAAGTCTCAAATATTTTAAAAAGTTGGGTATTTTTTAGAAAAAAGTAGAAAAATCTATGTTTTTTAGAAAAAAGTAGAAAACATGTAAGAATTTAACAAAAAACTAACCTCTGAAATGCTAAATTCTCCTCAGATGTCTTCTCATTGTTTTAGCTTACTCCAAATCCTAAAACAAATACTTCCCAAGATATAACACAATATAAAAAGATAAAACAATATTGTGTATATATAACACATATGATATAAATTACTGTTAGTATAATGAATGTGGGATAAATAAAAATTAGGTATATTGTCTACATATATACCTAGAATTGTATGAATCATCAATATGTTTAATAAATATGGGATAAATAACTAAACATGATAAATATTGTATTTTACATGTAAATAACAAAATAAAAGAGTAAAAATGTTTTCAAGTTTTAAGGGAAAATAAGCGAAAAACAAATTGGGGGGAAAATTTGGAGGGAAAAATTTGAGGTGGAAATTTTGGAGGGAATATTTTGGGGTGAAATTTTGGAGAATATTTTGGGGGGAATTTTTTTGAGGGAAATTATAAAAGATCATTATGCATGTTATAATAGTGTCATATGGAGGGTGATAATTTCTTTCATTCTATGTTCTTAGAGAGAAGGGATGGCTTCATCAGATAAATAAAATTTTATTTCTGAGACATCGACAAATTCTTTGCATACCTCTTCTGTTGGGACTAGGAAATGCCATAGGAATGTTTGTAATGCAAATGAGGCGTCGTATTTTTCATCTAGTCATAATTTTGATCACGGTGCAAGTAATTTTATTCAACATGTTCCTCATTAAAATCCTAAATCAAAGGACTTTGAAGGCACCGATGATGAAGAGGAGGAATATGATGGTGATAAATCTAGTCAATAGTTTAATAGTAATCAAAATAATCAAAATGTAGGTCAAAGTGGAGACTATGATCAATGTTTAAATGATTGGGATGAAACGTTTCCTCCAAGTGAGGAGTTTGAACGTACCGATGAAGATTTCCAAGGCACCAATGAAAATGATGGAGAAATTCCCTTAAGTGGAAATTTTAAAAGAAGTGAAGATGATTATGACAATGGTTGACACTTTTTCTCGAGTGGGGAATTTGAAGACAACAATGTTGATGATTATGAATTTCCTCCTAGTGAGCATTTTTAAGGTACTAATGAAGAGTTTCCTCCAAGTGAGGATTTCCAAGGTACGAATGAGGATGAAGAAGAATTCCCCCCAAGTGGGGATTTTAAAAGTAAACGATTATGGCAATGTTGGACAGTCTTTCTCGAATGAGGAATTTAAAAGAAGCAATGTCGTTGCTGATGATTTCGCTCAAAGTGAGGATTTTGAGGGTACCAATGAGGATAATGAAGATTTTCCTCCCAGTGAGGATTTTGAAGCTAGTAATGAGGATGATGAAGAATATATTTCAAGTGGTGAGTTTCAAAGTAGAAAATATGATTATGCCATTGGTGGTCACTCTTTCCCAAGCGATAAATTAAAAAGACACAATCCTGAAGTTTATTTTCCTCCAAGTGAGTATTTTGAAGGTTTTCAAGGCAGTAAACAAGATGGTGAAAATTTTCACTCAAGTGGGTATTTTGAAAGCAATGAAGATGATTATGTCAATAGTGGACAAAATTTTGATTATTATTTTCCTTCAAATGATTATGTTGATGATGATGTTCTCAAACATTCAACTGCAACAAATGAAGGTGATCAACATTCTCTAGTTCAGTTTCCTGACAATGTTTTGCTTGATACTCCTTGTGGTGATAAGAAAAATCCTTCTAGTGAGGATGATGAAATAGTGGAGACATTGCAAATACAAATTGTGTCTAGGACCAATATTAGACCTTTTTATATCAATCCAAATCATTCTAGTTATACAAGGTCTAGGAAATAATTTCTCACTAAATCAATTTCCATAAAAGAATTGATTTCAAGTGAATGTTTTCAAAAGAATTGTTTGTAAAGCATGGACTACATGTATGCCTTGAATAAAAGGAAGACATATTTGTCAATTAATAAGAGCATGAAAAATTCATATTTGATGGGGTGAATGATATCCACCAATACAATATATGATTATTGCATTGAGAATATTTTACTTTGCAAAAAGGCTTTCAAAAAAATTCACTCAATTGTTAATCTTCGTCTATCAAGAATCCAGACAAGGTTGGAAAAAGATCCATCATTTTATTCAAATTTACATCATGGACGAGAGGGTGGACCATTCACAAACACTGTCATTGATGTGTGATTTCTTTTCCAAACATGGAGAGTGTATGCCAGATAGAGACACAATACATATTCCAGATAATGTTTCAAGGAGGGAAATATACAACTTGTACAAAGGATATATTGAAGGTGTTGAAGGAAAGGGTAATTTTATTACATATGCATATTTTTCAATAATATGGAAGAAACAATTCAATAATGTCTGTATTCCTAAGAAGTCAAGGATGGGGATTTGTAGTATATGTGCTACACTTAAATCAAGAAGAGATAAATCTGAAGGGGCAGAAAGAGGTATGTATTTACTATTTTGTTTTTTTAAATTGAATAGTTATCAACTATGAAAACGTATGATCGATATTTCCATTTTATGTCATGCATAGATTCAATAATCAAAGCACTTCAAGAACATCAAAATCAAGAATCAATTAAAAGAAAAAAGTTGTACAAACATCGAAATAAGTGTTATGATGCTCCAAACAAATATTTAGGTATGATAATTGATGGCATGGACCAGAAGAAAACACTTCTACCACATTTTGTTCCTACACCCAAAAATTTACAGGAAGAGAATTTCATTCAGTTTCACTTGGTTGGTTGTATGGTTTTCAATGGAAAAAAGTGTCCAAGAGTTTACTTCACAACTCCAAATATTCATAATGATGCAAATTTGACTATCACCATAATTCATCATGTGCTCACTCACAGGCTGTAAATCTTTCTCAATTTCTCTATCTACAGTTGGACAACACTAGTCGTGAAAATAAAAATCAAATTGTGTTTGGATATCTAAGCATGCTTGTTGAAATGAGAATCTTTCAAAAGGTGAAAGTTGGTTTCCTTCTTTTTGGACACACTCATGATCATATTGATCAAATGTTTAGTCATTTTTCAGTAACATTGAAGAGGAAAAATGTTGGAAGTCTACCATCATTGATTGAATGTATCAAGAAAAAATGCATTCTATAGTCCATTTTTCATATATTATAAGAAATTGTTGACATGTGAAGATTTATTCAAGGATCACATCATGAATAAAAATGTATTGAGGATTTTAATGGCATTAGCTTCCAACATCAATTTTGTTTCAAAATGAATGACGGGAAAACACTTATATGTGGAAAGCAGTATTCAACTACTACAGAATGGGGGCCTTCATCAGGTTTATCATTTTTGAAGTACATTCCATATCGTCCAATTTTTGCATCAAATTTATTATTTTTACAATCAGTTACTGAAATGCATAATGCATGAAGGTGTAATAGAGATGTAGATTATTCTGAATGCCAGGAAGAAATTAAAAAAACCATTAAGGATACATATGAGTATTTTGATGTTGTTGAGTCTGTTTGGTGGGATTCTTTTTTCAATAGTCAAAGTGACATAATTTCAAGCTCAACAAATGAAGATACACTGTTGAGGACTCCATTTCATTGGCCAAAAAATATGCCAAATGAATCTGAAGTAACAAACATTTTTGAAGTTCAATAATATCAGGGTGCTATTGAGATTACACAAGCATAGGAAAGAGAAATGTATATTGGTTGGTGAAGGCCATGTGCACAATGTGAAGCCATGGAATACCTTTATAGGGGTTTAGTACAAGATATTATGGAGGGTAGAATGATTGTAGTTTTAGCGACTGAAGATCCACATGGTTATCCATTCTGGATAGGAATGGTTATAAATATTGAGAAATAAAATGATGATGTTATTGCAATTGAAGTGAACTGGTATAAAAGAAGTACACACCCATTCAATTGTGTGTACAAGCCAGAGATGGTGGTTGAGAAACACATCAATATAAAGAGAAAAAGAAAGGGTCAAAATACAACTCGTCATCGCACTGACCTCTTAAAATTATATGATATTGACATACTTGTTTATGACTTCAATTTGACAAAGAGATGAACTCTTCTCTCCAAGACAACAAATATTATCAAGAGGTTGATGGCGCAAGAAATAAATGCAAGATAGGAGTCTGTTGAACCTAGTCGTAGATCTAAAAGGCATTTGACATATGAAATGTTGGGCATGCATATAGACTCGTATGGTGCATTCATCGACAATAAAGAAGAGTATGGATCATCTAAATATTCATCAAAACATTCATTTGAAGACAATGTATACTCTAATGGTATTTCATAAACCAAGAGTCAATATGAATAAGTGTATGGAACATTTTACGAATTTTTGATCCAGATGATGTTTGTATGGTAACTAAAAAAGAGGATTGAACCTACATATGATCTTACATGAAGTTATGAATCTTTTGTTATGTTTTATGAATGATATTTTTTTTTATTATGGATGATATAATAAATTTTCTTAGCTCATATGTTTTGAATATGGTCAATATAACAATACTTTTAAGAAATTATTTATGTTTCACTCAATGTAACTTCTATTTACTTTTTTATTATTAAAAGTAAAAAATTATTAAAAAGTGACGTTGAATTTTTAAAGTATATTGTGATATTTTCATGGCATTATGTATTACCTTTTTCTTTCCGTGATAATAACATTTAAAAAGTAAACATTTAAGGGTTGATTTTATGATTTTGTTTACAGTAATAATGAGTTTGTTTACCACATTATAAAAATGTGTCATTTTCATACCCCAATTTTAGAATGGGTGCTACAAGTAGCAGTAATTTTCAATTTGATGGTTGATTTTGAGGTTTTGGTTTTAATGGTACCAAGTGATAGAAATACGATTTCAAATGATCTCAAAATTTAATGTTTTGAAAAGAAAAAAAAAATCAAAAACATCTTATTTGTTTTTAGGTGTTAATTTGAAGGTTTTTCTGAGCTATTGTCTAAGTTTTGAAGGCCATGTTTAAAAAATGTTGTAATTTTGACCCTGTTTTAAAAAATGGTGCTACCCGTAGCACAACTTTTTGATTTTGGGGTTGATTTTGATGTTTTTTATGCAAAAATATGGGGTTTTTGGGCTAGAGTTCTCATTTTGAGGTCACCGTTTTCATTAGGTTGGTAACTATATTCATTATTACCCACATGGTTTTGATTTACTTGAGTATTGGAAATTAATTGTGTCATGAGTTGTACTAGTTGTTGTTTCCCCGTGGATAAATCATTTAGGATATGCATGAAAGTGTCTTCAGATATCTCATTGTTTTCCCCCAAGTCTTCATCTTCCTTTTCTTTTGGTTGATCCTCTTCTTTGTGAAATATTTTTCTAATCCTCTATAACTTCTTCTCCTATATGTAATGTGTGTTTCATCCCTTGGAATCATGAAAGTACCATGTAATGTATAGGATGGAAGGAAAAAACAACTCTAAGACCACTATAGAGAACCCACCTACTTATATCACAATTTTTCCTTACTATTGTAGTAATATATGTGTATTTCTAAGTGATGACTTTCATCAAACACTTAGGTTGTAGGTTCTAATCCTTTGTAGGACACTCTATTTAGTATTTTTATGACTATTAGTTGTGTTTCATATGTATTTGAAGTGTAAGCATGGAGTTTAATGTACCAAATAGAGTTTAATTTTCAACAATATATTTGTTGATGATATAGTAAACAAATGATAACTAATACAAAAAAATGTAACAACAAAAATGACACACCTTTCTTTATTTATTATTATCAGGTTGTAGAAATTACAAAGGGATTTGACTCACAATTCAGACCTGACGTACTTGTTGTGAATAACATTGTCCATAGAGAAATGGTGATGGAGTTGTTGTCCCAATACTTTGTTGACCAGAACTACCACGAACCTCCCACAAGAGTCTCGATCATGTACTACAAAACTCGACCAACTTAGAATTGTTGCACCCAACCAAGAAAATCGATGACAACAAGTAGAGATTCAACCCTCCTACATAAAATAAGGCTTCCCAGGAGAACTTGGCCCATCAACAAACAAACTCATCCTCCAATGGAATAAATTAGTCCTAACACAAGTGAACTCGCCTCTCTCACATCCAACTCAGCCAACAAGGAGAAAAATTGGCCTCCAATGAGAGACACAACCCAACAATAGTAAACTCGATCGTCTTAAAATTAAAATCAACTGCCAAGTTGAAATATTCATCATACCACTCAATAAATCCAACCACAAAACCGAGCTCACCTTCCTAAAAAAAACTCGACCTCTACCAAAGAAAACTCAACTGCCAAGTAATGGAATTTTGGCGACAATAAAGCACAATGAAATATATGAATGATATTCTCTCTACAACCAACTGGAGTGGATGGTCTCACCACCAAAACCAATCTTCTTCTCTAGGATTTTTCGTCCCAATAGACAAAAGTTACAAGAGCTCCTCAATTTTGTTTTTAGAAAATAAAAGTGCATAATGAGAGAAGACGCTCGCATTCCTCTTTTATTTCATCGTTCACCTTTTTCTAACCTTTTTACCCTTTTAATAAAGTAAAGTGACTTTATAAGCTCAAAGTCACTTAAAACATTTTTTCGGTTAATTACTCAATGTCGCTTTTTAAAAGAAACATTTAGTTTTACGTGATGACATCATATAATTAATTAATTCTTTTTTTCCTAGTAACTATAGTCTACGAGAATCACTTAGGTTATTATTTCAACTTACAAAGTGATTATTTGAAAAGAGACCTTACAACTTCTTCCACCTTTAACAAAATATCACTTCTTTATTGCTTCAAATATAATTTTATTTTACTCAAATTCATACAACTTCATATAATCATGACATAACTCAACGTAGACATGTTTTTTTTTTTTTAAATGCGGGGTTTATAAAGATATTAAATTTAGTTGCATTAAGGAAGTGGGCACGATATGAGGTTTATTGTATAATTTATCATGGAAAAAATAATAAGTAAAAAGAGTATACTAACATAAATTCAGTTTGGATCTATAAATTTGCATTTCAATCATTTTGATTTTGTTTTAATATTTTATGTTGATTTTATTAATATTTACAACAAAATAAATTTGTAATTTTTGAAATTTTGTTAAATAATTTTTTTTTATTATAATTTAATTGTTAGTAGATGATGAAGATAATAACTATTTATTAGTATTATATAATACATTTATACTTATTATTATTATTCAAAAGAAAACCACTCTACCTTAAATAAACTTATTGATAATTTGTAAGAAGTAAATTTTCACTCCAACCAAAAATTTCTAATTCTTAAAACCTTAAACCTACTTCCTCATTTATATATATATATATATATATATATAAAAGGAGGAGTAAAACTAATTCTTATCTAATCGCTTTCCGGTATGGTATGGAAGGAAGGTTAGAACAAAATTATATATATGTAACATGAATATAAATAAAACCAAGGGTGTAATGGATGTACATTGGTGTTTTTACCCGTTGGTGTTTTCATCCATCAAAACATATACCAAAAAATAAAAACCTAAAACAGTTAGATTACATCTACTTCAATAATATAGAAATAAGATTAATGTAACGATTAATAAATTAGTTAGTGAGAAAGTTCAATAAACATATACTAAAAAAATTTTAGAATACGTTATTTCAAGATAGGATTAGTGTAACGATTAATAAATTAGTTAGTGAGAATTAGAATACGTCTACTTCAATATTATGGAGATAGTATTAGTGTAATGATTAATAAATTAGTTAGTGAGAAAGTTCAATAAGAAATATTGTCTCATTGTCTTCACTCGAGTAGGTAGCAAAGAGTCCTGTAATGATTAACAAAGGTCAGTAGTTAATATCGAGAGTAAATAAAATAAAATAAAATAAAAGATATAATCTGAATGTATTGAATAATTCAATAACAAATACCATTTCATTCAAATACAAAGATGTAATCTGGTAGAAAAGTCAACTACGTTAGTAGGATGATTAGATGTTAAGAGAAAGCGATGTAAGCGATCTACGGAGTGGATAATCTCCCGTTAACCCACACCAGTTGACTACACTTAGGTACATTTAGATCTCAATCTAGCTTTGATCTGTCTATGTGTTAAGTCATTTTAATAATCATTCAAAACATAAAATCCAAAAATCCAATTACAGGATGTTATAGAAAATGGAAAATATAAAGCATAAGGGTTAAAAATATGAAATTTTAAAACATAAAATTTATGATAGGTTAGACAAACAATCGGAATAATGGATTTTCAATGTTTTTGTTTTTTTCTGGACATAAATCTAGATTAAATTTCAAGTTTTTATTGTTTAAATTGCATTTCTGAATGAATAAATGAATTCAGTATGTTTAAAAATCATTGAAGCACTCAGATTACACAGACTCAACTCTTCAAATCTACATAAAAAAAAACTAGAACATAAAAAAAAAAAACTAGAACATAAAAGATTTAAACTACTTTCAAAAATATTTTAAAACATTAAAAATATCAACTCTAACAAATCAAAGAAAATGGAAGCATAAAAAACAAAACCTGCTCTAAAAAGTCAAGAAAATAAAAGAGGAATATCTGCCTCTATGTTAAGTCGGTCAACAAGCAAGAACAAATGTGTGAAGCCTATTTAATAACACTAACTCCATGAAAACATAGACCATTAAAAGACCTAAAACACGGAAGAGGAACACCGGTTTCCATGTTAGGTTAGGAAACTAAGAAAACAAGCGTGTTGATTATTATTGAGCTGTAATACCATGACTTAATTGGAAAAAGTCGTGACTGAATTAATGTCTTCGTCTAAATATGCAAAAACGTGAATCTTATTTTATTCTCTGGCAACATGTTGGAAATAGTAATTATAAGTTAGTGAGATCTTCACGTCTCCGTTGATTTGTGTGGTCAGTCATTTTGTTAGTAGCTTTGTTAGGCTGACAGTCTCTAAGTGCAAAGTCACACTTTTACTCAAAAGTTAGTTGACAAACATGAAGCTATAAATGGAGCCAACCTTTATCATTTTCGAGTTCTTTTGAGTGGTTGAAGAGTTAGTGGAATGAATGGTAGTGTTTGATGTTGAGTCAGTATTAGCTTCTGTAGGAAGTTTTAGTCGGAGTCCATATAAGTTTGAGTCATTTAGTTACTCTGGAGTGCATGAAGCAAGATGCAGAAGAGAAACAACAACAACTGAGGAGTTGAAGAATTGTGAGCACAAACTTTGTGTCTATAAATTCAGTAGAAGAAGTCATTAGAGCCGAAGCTCTTCTTGTTATTCTATTATGTAACCGCGCACAGTGCACCGAAGTTTATTAATATCAAAATAATTTGTATTTTGAGTCTATGTGCTAAGCATAACATTTTGTTATTCCGCATTTATAAATTGTTCTTTAAAGTGTTTTATATTACAAGATGGAAAATTTTGTGTAGTCTGTGAACTGTGCGACAAGTCTGGAGAGTTCAAAGATGAATCTTGTGGCACGTAGTATTTAGTCACTACGTTGCGCACAGTTTCCTTGTGCTCAACGGATCCAAGATCTGATCGTTGCGCAGTGGATCCTAGATTTGGTATCAGAGTTGGTTCTATCAGAACAATTTCAAGAGCAGAAACTCTGTTGGAAAGTGAAAAAGGGCTTCTACCTCAAATGTACATCCTCCCACTTTTAAATGAAAGAATTATGAGATGTGGTCATTGACCATGAAGGCATTGTTCCGAGGTGAAGATATATGGGAGATAGTTGAGAATGGCTATGTGGAACCAGTAGATCAAGAAGCATATAATTCCCTCACACAAGCTAAGAAGGATGTCTTGAAATATCAAAGAAAGGACGATGGAAAGATGTTTTACATACATCAAGCCATGCATGAGAGAATACTCCCAAGAGTTGCATCAACAAAGAAAGACAATGAAGCATGAGACATATTACAAACTTCTTATCAAGTTATGGAAAAAGTAAAGACTTCAAGACTACAAATTCTTAGAAGAGATTTTGAAACTATGTCAATGAAAGATACAAATTCAGTAGATTCCTTTTATACCCATGTCATTGGCCTGATAAATCATTTTAAGTCTCATGGTGAAACCATAGAAGACAAAAATTTTGTTGAGAAGGTACTCATGAGTCTTCTTCCTAAATTTGATACTCTTGTTGTGATTCTAGAAGAGAGCAACGACTTGAGTCAGTTTAGTCTAGATGAACTTCAAGCTTCCCTCATTAATCATGAACACATATTGAATAGGTCAAGTATGTCATTAGAGAATTCATTTTCTGCACAGTCATCTATAAGTCATGAAAAAAGAAGAGGGAGAGATAACTCTAGAGGAAGAGGAAGAAATTATGTTAGAGGTGGACCCAGTACCAGTTCTGGAAATACTGGTGGAAGAGGTCAAAACCCGAGTACGAGTCAATCAAATTGTCAGAGAACTGTCAAAACCCATTACTGTGAAAAGTATGGACATTATGCATATGAGTGCAGAAAGAGACAACTTAATCACAACAAGCAAAGTAAATATCAGTCAAACAATGCAAATAACCAAACTTGCCCTATGTTTATGGCGTGTGTTATAGAAATGCCTATAGTATCATGAGTTGAATGCAATGTTACTCAAGCAGTTCCTTGTGACATATGGTATTTAGGTTCAAGCTGCAATAACCACATGACAGGAAAAATAGAATTGTTTTCTAGTTTGGATGAGTCAATCCAAACCAAGGTTACACTTGGAACAAATATCCAAGTCACTGTCTTAGGCAAAGGCAGTGTAAATATTTTAACTAAGCAATGAGAACAAAAAGTTATTCCTGATGTATATTATGTTTCTAGTTTGAAGCATCATTTGATGAGCACGTGACAACTGTTACAGAAAGGATACAAAATCTCCATGGAAGATAATCATTGTGTGATTATGGACAAATGCCCAAGCAATCAACTTATTGAAAAAATCCATATGACAAGTAACAGGATGTTCCCATTGACTTTGTATCCATCCAAGAATAAGAATACAAAGCTAGTTGTTGGTAAAGACAAAGATGTGCAGTCACACACTACATTTACAACAAAACATGCGCCCAGTTCCAATGAATAATTGGTGTGTGCAGTATCAAGAAAGGACAAAATGGGGAAGAGATGAAGGAAACATTCCAATCTAAAATACAGGATGATTCTTGGTTATGGCATTTCAGATTTGGACATTTCAACTTTGGAGTTCTAAAGCTATTGCATACAAAGGATATGGTAAAAGGTTTTCCATTGATTGAAAACCCATATTCATATTTGAAGGATATGTGAAGGCTGCATATTTGGCAAGAAACACACATAATCATTTCGAGTTGGCAAGTCTTACAGAGAAAAATCTCTACTGGAAATTGTACATTCAAAAATTTCTGGACTAATGAAAACTCTATCTATGGGAGGTAATACATATTTTCTAACATTCATTGATTATTTCTCAAGAAAGACATGGATTTATTTCCTAAATCATAAATATGACACATTGGGTTGTTCTAAGAATTTTAAATCACTTGTGGAGAAGTAGAGTGGCTACTACATCAAGTGTCTAAGAACTGATAGAGGAGGAGAATACATTTGAATAGAATTTTAAAACTTTTGTAAATTTCATGGCATCTACAAGTAATTCCCCGCGTGATATACACCATAGTAGAATGGTGTCGCAGAAAGAAAGAACAAAACCATCATGTAAATGGCACGTAGTATGTTGATAGCCAAACATTTTTCAAATGAGTATTGGGCTGAGGAAGTAGTAACTGCAGTACACATATTGAACATATGTTTGACAAAGAGTGTGAAAAACAGATTTCCTCAAGAAGGTTGGATAGGGTTAATGCACAATGTGCCGCATTTAAAAGTTTTTGGTTGTGTTGCATACGCACATGTTCCAGTTGAGTTGAGAAGGAAGTTGAAGAAAAAAGGACAAAAATGTATATTTTTTGCGTATTCTGAAGAAACAAAAGGATACAAGATGTATGACCATGTCGCAAGAAAAGTCATAATCATATGCGATGTTTAGTTCATGGAGAATGAAGCATTGGATGGAAGCATAACAAAGACAGTCAAAATTATTGATGTAATGGAGCATGATGGCACATCATATGAAGTGGTTCAAACACCATGCATAGGTTCGTGCATAGTCCCTTATACACCTGACACTTCGATACAAAACACAACGCATAATACTCCAGTAAAAACTGCAGGTGTAGAGTCTACACCTAGAGTTTAACAAACATCAACAAACAATCCAAGTAGTTCTACATCTCCAAATCCAATGTTATCAAGTCTGTTACCAAGAAAGACAAGAAGTACGCACAACATCTATAATGAAGAAGCAACAAATTCTTCTTCATTTTTTTCTTTGTTTTCACAAATTGATGATCCATTAACGTTTGAGGAAGTTGTCAAAGATGATGTATGGGCACAAGCCATGGATGAAGAAATTAGATGCACAGAGAATAATCAGACATGGAAACTGGTAGATGTACCTAATGACAAGGATGTTATAAGTGTCAAGTGGATTTATAAAACCAAGCAAGATGTATAAGGAAATGTGCAGAAGTACAATGAAATATTAGTTGCAAGAGGTTTTACACTGCAACCTGGAATTGATTTCAATGAAACATTTGTACCAGTTGCGTGCCTAGATATAGTCAGAACTATGCTAGCCATTGTCGCGTAATACAAGTGGCCAATTTATCATATGGATGTAAAGTCATGTTTTTTGAATTGACACTTAGAAGAAGAAGTGTATGTGGAACAACCACAAGTTTATGAGGTTCCAGGACAAGAAAACAAAGTGTACAGATTAAAGAAAGGATTTTATGGGTTAAAGCAAGCTCCTAGAGCTTGGTCCAATCACATTGTTTCCTATATGACATAGAATGGATTTCAAAGAAGTGAAAATGAGGTTACACTATACATCAAATCAAATCAATAAGGTAATATGATAGTTGTTTTCTTATATGTAGATGATTTGATATTTACATGTAACTTTGGCATAGAAGAATTCAAGTCAGTCATGAAGGATGAATTTGAAATGACTGATTTGGGGCTAATTAGATATTTTTTGGGAATAGAAGTGCACTAATCCAAAAATGGCATATTTATCTCATAGTCTAAGTATGCACATGAAATGTTGAAAAGATTCAATATGATGAATTCAAAAGCAACACCAACACTTGTCATAATAGGATTGAAGTTAAGCAAGGAAGATAAAGGGTCTAAATTGGATCCCACATTGTTTAAAAGATTGGTAGGCAGTCTTATGTATCTCACAATGACAAGACTTGATATTATGTATGGATTTAATCTTATTTCAAGGTTCATGGAAACTCGTAAAGAATCACAATGGACGGCAAGAAAGAGAATTCTAGGATATGTGAATGGAACAAAAGATTTTGGCATAAAGTACTCCACTTCAGAAGATTTCAGACTCATTAGATACACTCACAGTGATTGTGGAGGAAACATAGATGACAGGAAAAGTACCTTTCGGTACAGATTTCATTTTGGAGTAGGTATGGTATCATGGGAATCAAGGAAGAAACCCATAGTGACTCTTTCTTCAACAGAGACAGAGTACGTCGCAACAACAAGCGCAACTTGTCAAGAATTTTGGATGAGAAGAATGTTAAAATATTTGTTGCAGGAACAACAAGAACCAACAACATTATTTTGTGACAACAATTCATCCATCATGTTATCTAAGAATCATGTGTTTCACAAGAAAACCAAGAATATTGATACAAGGTATAATTTTATCAAAGAATTGGTGAATAACAAAGAGATCTGTTTAGAATTCTACAGGGCAAAAGAACAAGTAGAAGACATTTTTACAAAGGCTTTAGAAAGAGATGAATTTCATCATATGTGCAATAGTCTAGGAGTCTGCTTAGTAACATATGAGTGACAATAAAATGTAAACTCTATTTTTTAGGAAATTTTTTGTAATCCCACCTACTTATAATTAAGGGGGAGTGTTGGAAACAACAATTACAAGTCAGTGAGATATTCACGTCTCTGCCAATTTGTCTGTCAGTCATTTTGTGAGTATCGTTTTCAGTCAATCAGTCTGACAGTCTGCAAGTGCAAAGTCCTACATTTAATCAAAAGTCAGTTGGCAAGCGGGAAGTTATAAATGGAGCCAATCTTTATCATTATTGATTTTTGTTAAGTGGTTGAAGAGTTAGTTGAATTAATGGAAGTCTTTAATGTTGAGTCAGTCTTAGCCTCTGTAGGAAGTCTCAATTGGAGTACATATAAGTCCTAGTCGTTTAGTGAGTTGGGAGTGCATGAAGAAAGATGTAGAAGAGGAAAAACAACAACTGAGGAGTTGAAGAAGTTTGAAAACAAGCTCTATGTCTATAAATTCAGCAAAAGAAGTCACTAGACTCTAATCTCATCTTGCTAAATGTATTTTTTAACCACGTGCAGTGCGTCAAAGATTATTAATATCAAAGTAATTCATGTTTTGAGATTATGTGCTAAGCATAGAATTTTTTTATTCCACATTTATAAATTATTCTTTGAAGCGTTTTATATTACAACAAGAAACATTTCGGGTAGTCTGTGAACTGCACAAGTCCAAAGAGTTCAGAGACGAAGCTAGTGGCACGCAATATTTAGTCACTGCACTGCACACAGTTTCCTTGTGTGCTGCGGATCCAATATTTGATCATTGCGCAGTGGATCCTAGATAACATGAATTCTGTAAGTTCTCATTCGACGAGATTATTTGGGATAAAAACGATACAATTGCATTTGTCATAGAGGCATCATATTCCCTTCTCAATGAGAAAAATCTAGAATTGTTTTTGTAATTATAATTCATAAACTATCGTAATACATATCACGCATTTGCCTATATAAAAACTTGCGAGTCTTGTGCTAGATCAATCTCATTGTCCTTTGAATCTTCCACTATTTGCAACAATCCTTCCTCGAGTTCTTAAGTTAGCTTCACAACCTATTTTTCTTCTCCATCTAGCTCCATAGTAGCATATTCTTACTTCCTGGAGGAATTGAGGCACTCCTATTCGTGAAACACTTTTTTTATGATGGGTTTCTTTTTAAAACTTCCCTTAACATAATGTTTTATATTTATGTTTGTCATTTAAATATTATGTATTATATGTGTTTCTGTTAATTTTTTTGTGAATACAATAATAATTAAATACAATTTTTTTTGTGTGAATACAATAATACCTTTGTACATGTACATTCCCAACGATATAAAGGTAGCTTGGCCAATGGTCACAACAATCAAGAATAAGATAGGTCAATTATATTTCAAATAATCACAAAGGTGATCTAGTATCTTCACCATCATTGAGTCTACTCTCTTCACCATCACTCGGTCTACTCTCTTCACCATCACTCTTTTTGTGTGGCGAATCTCCCAAAGTAGGCCATGTGCTTCCAAACAAATTTTGTTTAAAACCTTCCAAAATTAGGACAATAACTTTTTTCTTAACCTTTAATGATGACTTGTTTTACATTCGGGCTTCAATATCCTACACTACCAACACTAAAGAAACTACATAAAAACTCTCAAAATCAAACACGAAATCCCTATTTAACCAAGACAAACAAAAAAAAGTCACTTCTATTATTTCTATTGGACAACAAAAAGGCCCTTCAATCTGAGTATTGTTTCCTAAAGGTAGGCATTTTATGTTGCAATTTTCATGATAAGATTCTCAACCTTGAAGCTTCAGGGTTTAACATGCACGATGCTAGATTACAATTTTCATTATGTGAGTTGCAATGGAGATGGTTCTTTTAAAGACCCATTGTGGGAAGAGTGTATGGGTATCTCATAGTCTCGTGTCGCATATCTATCAGTCTCATCTCGATGTCGCATATCTAGTAGTCTCATGTCGAGGTCTCACGAGCATAGTATGAGCCAATAAATTTTTAACCCAACCTTCAATTTCACGGTTTTAAAAAGTAAGCAAATGTTATCATTTACGTGGAGATGTTAAAATTGTTGTTATATGGCGGTTAAATGAACTAAAAATAAGTAAATACCCATCAAATTTAACCCTGCTAGAGACTAATTTAGATTAGGCTAAGATCAAATCCATTTTTTTTCACTATAACTCAAAAATCATATTAACAAACCACTAGTTTTATATATATATATATGATACATTCAAGAGGTTCCAAGAGTACTCTTCCATGTATATCTTTCTACCTTTATCATAATAAGCCAAATATCTCATTGAAAATTAAACCTAAATAAAACAATATATAACTCACATCCCAACCATTCAAATTATTACCTTATTACCTCACTACATAGTTAATTCTCATGAATATGGTTTATCAAGAATAGAAACCTATAAAATAAATATACAAATCTGTTTAAACGCAACATGTTAGCCTTCAAAACCATCGTTGTATTCTGCTACAAATGCGGAAAACCACCCCATATTTTCACTTTAGTTTATTCCTTTCCCTTCAATTTAGTGCATCCCATCTTTGGGATATTCTTCTGGAAATTAAGACTAGATATTCAATGTAAAATGAGAAATCATGCCATGGATCTGTGCATGCAGTAATGGAATGATTTTTATAAATCTGAGAATATGTAAGGTAGGTCCAGATTAATACTTTGTAACACTCCCACGATCGGCCATAACATTCGTACGTTATTATTATGATGCATTTATCGTTGTAGATTGTTATGCTCTTAATAATTAGTTGATGGTGATTTTAAATATGAGAATCTGTAAGGCGGGGTGTAGATTAATAATTAACACTCCCACGGTCTGTCATAACATTGATATTTTATTATTATGATGCACTTAATGGTTGTTGATGATTATGCGCTCAATAATTAATTAAGTTAAATTTATCATAATGATGCATCTTCATTAATATACCTATGGAATGTTATGATGTTTTTTTAAGAAAGGATCATCTTGTGTATGTTATATTTTTGGATTTTCACTAACCTAGGTAAAACAATGGGATTAGTTAGTATATAGGCAGTATATTAAATAAAAAAATTGAAATCACTTTGAATTGAAAGGGGTTTATCTTCAATCGTTTTTTTTTTGTTTTTTTTTTGTAATTATTGATTATTACATAAGCAATAGAGAATTATCAATGTTTTCTGATTATGTAATACCATATTATTTAGCCAAATGTAGGGTTAATTTGAGAATTATCAATTCACAATAATTGTTAGTTTCCTATCTAATTTCAGCTTTCAAGGTTGTACTATGATTTAAGGATAGATAAATGATCCCTTTTGAACCTTTTAGGGGATTCCCTTGAGAGACACCATTAAAGTATACCCAATGAATTTACTTATTGACGATTTATTCTTTTGTCCCCTTTCCGTTTTGTTTATTCTCTACCTTTAGATATGCATTCAGTATATTTAGTATAGCTTCAAGTTGTTGGTCAGCCATATTCCCCAAGATATATTTAATGGAAGTGATTTGATATTCTTTGTATCCTTCTTTATGAACCAATTTCTAAAGGATTTTTCCATACTACCTCCTTTCCATGCATTCCTTAACCCTGTTATGCAATCAATGCTTTTATAGACATCTTTAGAGAAACGACAAGTCATAAGCAAGTGATCAATTGTTTCCTCTACATGTTGGCATAAAGTACATGATTACATGCCAATATAATTATTTTTTTATAGAGCATCCCATGTTGGAGCCTTGTTATTTAAGGCCAACCACACCATTTTTTTATTTTTACTGGGTCACCTTAGCTTCTAGATGATTTTTCGCCACCAAACTGGTTTTTCTTTGAATCCTTCCTCAACAAGTGCTATGTATCCTAGTTTGGGCACATAAGTACCTGTAGGATTGAGAGACCATGATTGTCGATCATTTTCTTCCCCAATTTTGAAATTATTATCTTTTAAATCATCTGTGTATGATTTTCATTTTTCTCTTAGTTGTTCTCTCAAACCTATCTCCTTCTAGGTGAGCCATTTTTTCTACCAATTTGTAGATCTCTACTAGTTCACAATCTATCTTAGTGAAAAAATACTTTCTTTTCTTAACCCTTGTATCATCCAAGAGGGTAATTTGTGGTGACCTTTACTTCATATATAGGGATCAATCCCAATCTAGACTTTAACCCCCTGTCCACCTTCTATATTAGTCAATGACCAACATGCTAGAAAGATGAGTTCATGGCTTTCCAGAAAACTGAATCATTATGCACCTGTTTCACTAGGTTCCTAACCAGTTCCTCAATTGTCTCTAGGTACAAATACTTGGCTCTGATTACCATCCCACAAGCCTTCTCCTTGTACCAAAATCCATACATTTATTGTAGCTAAGGTGTTAGAGAAGAGGATTAAGTTTCTTAGGCCCCATCCTCCATTTGGTTATGGATCTACCAATTTATTCTAGGAATATAGCACATGACCTTTCTTTTTGTTATTTACTGACAATATGGATTTATAGAGATATTTCGTTATTTTTCTCAAATATTCCTTTTAGAACCCAAGCCAATGAAATCTAGTATACAGTTATGGATTTCATCACTACTTTAAGAAGTACCAATTCGTCCCCTCTTGATATTCCCTAATTCCACCAAGTATTTCTCTTATTTTTTACATTGATATCTAACCTTTTCCAATCACCTGTTTTGTATAAATTTGGTTTCAAGTGGAACCATGACTACTTTAATCCTTAATCCATATCAATCACTTGGTAAGGAAATAATTGAGATAAATACCCCTACTCATTCTCTGGAATGTTCCAAATGGACAATGTGGATATGTCTAGATTTATTGTGATACCAATAGCTCTACAAAATAATTACAGAATATTTTTAAAATTCTCGACTATCCTTTTAGAAATTTCATAGGAAATTAGGATATCATGCAAAAACAAAGATACGTAATATTACCAGTAGGACCAATATAGAATCATTTAAAGCTACCATTTTAAGATGCCTCTTTTAGTATTACTCATCCATTTTTCTATGAGTAGGAATAAGAGGGGGAGAGGGGGAATCCTTTTCTAAGACCCCTACCTTGTTTGAAGAAAGGGGATGCCACCCCATTGATTAGTACAAAAAAGGATATATATGTAATGCATCTCATCACCCACACCAAAAAGTTATGAAAAAAACTAAACAAATAAGGATCAATCTCGAGAAGATCCAACTTACCATGTCATAGGCCTTAGAGAGGTCCACTTTGAGTACTATATATATTAGATTTCTAGTCTTGATTGATAGTAGGATTTCTTGTGCTATCCCCGCTACCTCTTGGATTTTTCATCCATCTAAAAGCCCAATTTGCTCACCCAAAATTTGTTTTGAAATGAACTTTTTGAGTCTTCTTTCTATGACTTTTGAAATGATTTTGTAGATAAAAATGGATAAGAATATCTTCCAAAACTATTCAAGGGTAGTTGGATTATCCTCTGTTGATATAAAAAAAAATGCATGTAGTATTAGAATCCCAAAGAATTTTTCCTATTTTTCTAGTAGTCTTCACCACCCTTCTTAAGTCTCATTCAATGCATTCATAACATCCTAGAATTAATTCCATAGGTAGGCCATATAGCTCTATGATTTTTTTCCCTTTGGAATCTATGTCACTATTTTGAGCAATTCATCTTTCCCAACTTCTTTCATTAGTTCAAATTGTCTTTATTGTTTGCAAAATTACAAAAATAGTTTGAGATCCTTATTACTTCAATGATAGTGGCTCAAGAATATTATTTGAAGAGAGTGGAGAAATAGTTGACTCCCTCATCTGCTATGTCTTTAAAATTTATATCCCTCCTGTTATTGCCTTTGTCAATCTTCAAGATAGAGTTTTTATTTTTCTTCCATTTGCATAATTATGAAAAAAGTTGTAATTCTTGTCACCTAGTTTTAGCCATATGAACCTACTCTTGAGCCTCCATCGATTCTCTTTCTTGAGTAAGACTGATTTTTTTTTCTTGTTACTTTAGTTCTAGCTTCCCACCTCAATTGGGAATCCAAATCCTTCACTATTATATAGTGTCTCCGAACTTGCTTCCACTTCTTTTAGAATCCTTTCAATTGTTTGTTTTTTTGTCCTTATCTCATTGGGCTTCTACCTTTTTTAATTTAAAGGGAGGAAAATTTTCTTATCTAAACATCATAAGGATTCGAAACTTCATTAATATTTTTTACAAATTATTTATCCGTTAACAATTCTAGATTCAACTTGAATTGTTTGGGAGGATTTTCATGGGTTGGGTCCATAACTGACATAATGGGTGTAACATATCGATCTTGTGAGCACATGTTATTGACTTATTCTTTGAGGACACTTGCATGCAAGTGATCTGGTTATAGTATATGGTTATATGTTTCGCTTATGGATTCTTATAATGATGTTGATGGATTATGATTTATGTTGTTTTGATATCTTGTATTGAAAGATGTTATTGATGAGTTTCCTCTGAGTGTGCAGGAAACTTTACAGATTGTGGATGTCATTGACATTAATAAGCCTCCTTCGACTCCAGATTGAGTGAGGGAGTGGATTCTATTGGTTTGAGTATTTCATTTATGGATATGTGACATATGATCTATTATATTATGATGTTGTTTATGGATCATTGACAATGTTTCATTGATGGATGAAGGATGGAGATTGCTAGCTAATCTGAATCACATAAGGAGTAAAGGGGCCATACAAATAGACCAGATATTGAGGGAGAGGTGTGGCAGCGTCCCTGCCACATCCTAATAGCACTCCCTTCGTGGCCCAAATTGTATGTTAATGATTACCTAGCTCGAGAGGTCCACGATGTCATGACGACAGACTGAGATAGTTGCTCACGAATATTTCTAAGAGGCGTGCAATAAGTCGTGGTAGTTATTCCTTAGAATCCCTTAGTCTCTCACAAGTATGCCTCAATGGAGTGTTGACTCCAGGGGTTGGACAACTACAAGTGGCACCCTTGGAGCACAAAGTGCGTATTGAAGGGCACATTGCGTAATTAAAAATTGAATCAAAGGTGAGTGGAACCCTTGGAGCATAGAGTGCGTCTTGAAGGGCACGTCACATAAATAAATTTGAGTCAATAAATCTAGGTGGCCTAGAAAACCCTGAGCGAATAATTTACCTTGTAAAATATTGAGCATTGTTGGATCAATTAACTAATTAATTAATTAAGGACTGAATTTATTAATCATAATCCCTATAAGAGTCTAAGCGTTTTTAATTAAAAATTTAATTAATCCTAAGTCTAAGTTATTAAGAAAACTAAAAAACTAAATTTATAAATTAAATAATGAGGGGATGAAGTAAATAAATTTAAGAATTCAAGGAAAATAAAATAAATCTAAAGATTGATTTAATACACGTATGTGCAAGTAATTACAAAATTGGAATTTAAGGTAAGAATGGAATAAATCTAAAGGAATGGGTACGCATCGAAAGGAATCTAGAGTCTAGTTAACACTAGTCTAACTAGGAGAAGATTCCTATTTTAACTAAACTCAGTTTCAGAAAGGTGCCAGTCATTAATTGGAAATAAGGGGAATAAAGAGACTAGTAGGAGTGATTTAAGGACCACTTTTAGGAAGGGTGAGGGAAATTGACTTTTATTAAAACAAATTATGGAATTTTCTTGTGCAACTTATGGAGAGGGTGACAAGTGTATGGGGGGGATAATTCTTAATTAATTATTTGAAAAATGAATTAAATGTGCAAGTGAATGTGTCATTAAGTAAACTCCTATTAAACAAATGACCTAGATGGGGAATGGATCATCACTAGTTATGGGTAAGGTTATGCTGTAGAAATTTTGACTGGTTTTACTTGTGAGAGTTGGGATACCCATCTTGAGAGAGAGTGGTGGATATACCTTGCGAGGTGAGCTGGGAGCTAGAGTATTTTTGGTTGTGTGTGTGTGTGGACCCTTTGCGGCTCGGGGGGCTAAGGGGGGAGAAGAGTACCCCTAACATTGGCTGGGAGGTACCGGTGAAGTCTCAACGATTAGAAAGAGAACAAAGGAAGGGAACACCATTTGCCAAGGATCGTCATCAATCCCATCTTCAATGGTTACAGTATTTAAATTTAAATTTTGAATTTTTAAACTGATTGTATATTAAGGTTGAATCTTGTCGTGAAGTTATGATCGTAAATGGAATAAAAAATTTTCAAATTAGTCTATTGATTTATGGCCTTGCAAAGCCTTTGCGACTACCTAATGCTTCCTATGCAATTTTATAAGAAAATATATCATGTTTGATTTATTACCTCTGTGTTTTATAAAAATAAATTGCCATGCATTTTGTGAATTTACCTTGCGATGATTGTTTGTTTATCTTGTTTTCATGATTCTCGTTGTCTGTTTATTGGGTTGCATAAACTGGGCTTATCGATATGGCATGTAATTTCCTCTTTAGGATAACTACTATCTTCAGTTTTTTTGTTGAGGTATACAATGTACCTTTGTCGAAAGTTGGATTGTGAATCCTTAATGGATTTATCTATGTGTTTTACTTGAATCGGATTGGGATTCCTTAATGGATTTATCTCTACATTTTACTTGAACTAGATTGTGATTCCTTAATGGATTTATCTCTGCGATTTACTTGAACTCGATTGTGATTCCTTAATGGATTTATCTCTGTGTTTTACTTGAATTGGATTGTGATTCATTAATGGATTTATCTCTGCATTTTATTTGAACTGGATTGTTATTCCTTAATGGATTTATCTCTATATTTTACTTGAAATGGATTGCAATTCCTTAATGGATTTACCTATGTGTTTTATAAAATGAATAATTTTCATGCATTGGGTGCATCTACACTGCGCTTTCTCTCATAAAACCTCTGCGTTTTTATTAAGAAACATTTCCATGAGTTGGGTGCATCTAACCTGCGCTTTCACTCATAAAACCTCTACATTTTTATTAATAAAAATTGACATTTTTTTGGTGCATCTACCCTGGGATTTTTCTCATAAAGCCTCGGCGTTTTTAATAAGAAAAATGTCCATGCTTTTGGTGAATTTACCCAGTGATATCACTCTGCGACCTCTGTAGATATCGATCATATACTAGCACTTGAGATGATTGTCTCAGTTGGATAGCTAACACATTGTGGTGGGGATCTAAGTGTTAGTGATCCCCACCACATAACACACAACTACCAGTCACCAGATTATAACTAGCGTAAGGGTTCATCATTGTGGTATTCTCTTCTTCCTTATTTTTTTATCTCTATAAAAAGAGACAAACCTAACTTCATGCAAAGGAATAATTGGAAGGGATTTGATTTTCAATGTGGTTGATTTCCTAACATGATTGCGGGTTGGGATTTCTCTAAGCCAGTTCAGTCTGGCACCTTCAAGTAGCGACCTTATTACCTTAGAATGGACGTAGGAGTTGTATTCGGAGGAAGAACGAAAGATAGATAGATAATATAACAACTCAGGGAGTAGAGTCGAGAAATTGCGTGTGTGCTCCCTCCATTTCGTCCGCCATTACCTTGCTTCAAAGTAGTTAGTGCATCCCTCTCCAGAATCTTACCGGTCCCTTTTTAACAAAAGAATTCGCCTTGCGATTTGTGCTTTTACCTTGTAATATTACCCACACAACCTCTACGTTTTTATAAAAAAAATTATAGGCAGGAAGCTAGCGTACTAAGTGATCTGGCCATGCACTCTTTTCCCTGCACTTCCCTTGACAGAATTTGGGTCGACACTTGCACCCTTCGTTTACTCCTTTCTGTTGGAGCTTGGGTGGCGTTGTGCACCCCCCTCACTAATCACTACCTGATGGATTGGTGTACTTCATTTTCCAGAACCCCGATAATTGGCCATGCTCCTTCAATCTGATCCAATGAATTGCACTAACGACTTGAAACTTTTCTCTTATTTACACACATTCTCTTTCCTTATTTTTATGAGGAAAAATTCTCTATAGATAGGGTAAACCACAACATACGAAAATGACTGTAGAAATCAACTCTATTCTCAAGTATTCTATGTAAACAAATTTTCTAGTAGGACAAGATAAAATGCCTACCTCGTCTAGATGTTCGATGAAGTCCACCATTGAGCACTTGACCCAAAGAAATATACCTGCAACTAGTCCTCAACAACCAAGAAGAGAAAGCATATAGTGATAATAAATGATGTTATCACATTCAATATAATAATACATTAATAAACATGACAAATACGCCCATGGAATAATAATTCAAATATTTGCAAGATATCAATTGGACAGGAAAATAGTATTTCTATTAACATATGATCAACAGAAGTGAAAAAGTTACAGACTTCTGTGTCGGCACGGTTCAGAACCGAGAAACCAAGCTCCTTCCAGTTGGTCCTCCACCACTTCAATTCTCCACCAAAGACAAACTCATTAAAGAGAAACAATGAGGTTCTCAATCAATAAAGGAAGAGCTTGGGGGTTAAACATTGTGTTCAGACTTAAAGGACAAAGGGATGCAGACTCAATATGAAGTAAATAATTTCTCCAGAGTAAATTTGCTCTCAAAGTTGAATTCTTTCTCCTCCTTTCCATAGCTCGAAATTGGCCCATTTATAGCCTTCAAATGAAACTGAAGGGCTGAGTCAAAATGTTTCCAATATATGGAAGGCCAAGGATTATAGATCTCTTGTTGTGACATGAAAACCCAACATTAATTTTCATTTTTGGGAACAAATCCCGATGTACATGGGCTATAGTGGTGCATCATGCATATACGCATGTTGTATATTAGGCAAGGTGCATACATGTGGTAAAATATGTATTTTTATCTATGGAATTTACAAACAAGGATGATAACTTTGCATGGGGAAATGGAAAAAGGCCTTCTGTGCAAGATTGCATAAGGTGAGACAAATCTTGCTATAACACTTATGCAAATTTATTTAGGATGTTTGTTCATATTTTATGAAAATACAATTTAGAAGTTTACCATCACACACAATATTGGAGGGGGACACGATAAAAGGTCAAATGTTACTTTATTTCAGTATGCTTATGTTTTAACATTTTGGTTTTGTAGTTACATGGCCCCTTGAAGACCTAAAAAAAAACATATTGTTTTTTAGTTTCAGCTCAATTATGGACTTAGCATTCCTGGGCATTTCATCTATTCTATGTACTATTTTTACAATAGTTTGCTTGGCTTTATAATCCTATATGTGAAGTAGTTTTAAACTATTTTAAAAATCAAGGACATTTACCTAGATCCATAATCTGATATTTACGTCGTTGATCTATCAAATGTAATATGAATGTGATATTCCTCTTTTATTTCGCTTTAAATTATACACACATCCTTTCATATAGTTTCAACTTTCATGCGAAGAGAGAGAAATGGATAGGATATAAACTTCAATTTTTTTTTAGATAGATGTGAGTTTTGAAATGAGGCCTACTAATGCAAAGATTTAGGTAGGGATCCAAGCTTCTTAAAATACACGTAGATCATGGGGCTTGTGCTTTAAGAGTTTTTTTTCAATATTGAAGCACTATTCTAGAATTATTAAAGGTATCTGCAAATTAAATCCTACAAATGTATATTTCTCTTGAACCTATAGAATAATGATGACTTATGATTGAATAAGTAATTATATTCTCTTATGCCATTTAAAATAAAGTAGATTCCTCTTGTGCCTCAAACAATATTGAAGTATGGTTGATTGAGTATTTAGATTTCCTTGTGCCACAAAATAATGTTTATGTGTAATGATTTAGTAATTAGATTTATTTGCACCATGGAATATTGTTGATGTATAAATGATTAAGCACACATATTTCCTCGCGCTACAGAATCTTGTTGATGTGTAATGATTTAGTAATTGGATTTATTTTTCCATGGAATCACATTGATGTGTAATGATTTAGTGATTGAATTTATTGCGCCATGGAATAATGTGATGTATAAATGATTTAGTAATTAGATAATCTTGCATATTGAAGTTAAACGTTGATGTATGATCGGTTCTAAATTGCTTAATCTTGTACCTTGAAATTAATGTTGGTATATGATGGGTTATGTAATTGATTACTCTTGCGCCATGTTTATTTGATAATTAGGATTGATTGATTTATCTAGTTGATTGTCGGCTTCATTGGTTTTAGTAGGATTTAGACACCTCCTTGTTCCTCAGAACAGTCGCCAGCCTTGAGACCTTAAATGTTCAAAATCAATCAGATGAATCCTGGGCTTGAGCATTGCTTATGTGTCCTAGAGGTTCTAACCATGCAGGATAGGTTGGGAGGGTAGTTCTTTTAATCCTCAGTGACATGTTTCATCATAGAATTGTATATTTCTTCAGTCGATCGTGATGTGTTGGTTGTGTCGTTGTTTATTATGATGATGTGTTGATTAAGTGCGGCTATTAGTTATGATGATGTGTTGATTGTGCCACTTTTAGTTATTTTAATGCATACTTGTGTGTCATTTTAGTTATGATGGAGTATCATTTGTGATGTTATTTATTATGTTGTAACGATTTTAATATCGTAATGCAAAACCAAAAAAAATAAAATTATCGGTTGTAAAGTGATTTTTGTGGTCGTAATGGAGGTTCCATTACATGTGGTTCAGAGAGGGTTCAACCCCACATCTTGGGATCATTACACCTTCCACTGTATTAAAAAATTGATTAAAAAATTATCGCTAATTAATATTGAATTGTCTCCCTGGAGGTAATCATGGTTAGAGTATGTTGTGGAGGCAGAAAACATGGTGCTAGGGGAGGATGTGCGAAACCTACAGTAGAATCCATGCCAGAGGGGTCTAACCCCCAAGGAGAAGAGAAAGCCATTGGAAAAGAGAATATTATTGTGGGGGATGTGGTTGGGTTGATGAGTTCCTTTCAGAGGATGTCAGAGGCCTTTATTAACCGACTAGATATAGATGAGGCCAGGGTGCTTGTACCCCCTAAGGGTCCACAATGCGCTCCAAATGGAAATGGTAGCATTCACAGAGAACTTGAGAAGGTCAAGTTTCCCAAGTTCATGGGTGCCACAAATGACGCAACCGCCGAGGCATGGTTGGATACCATGGTGATGTGCTTCACACTTTGTGACTACACCTCCAACATGAAATTTTGCATGGCAGTATTTCAGCTGAAGGCGAGCGCTCTTCTATGGTGGAAGATGATCCTACCACAACTGAATATGGTTGTCGAAGATGTTTCATAGGAAATTTTTGAGGAGCAGTTTTGGGAGAGTTATTTATCAGAGGAATTCATTGAGTGCCTGTTCAATGAGTTTAACGGCTTATGAGAAGGTGGTCGTGAAGTGCCAGAGTATGAGGACTGATTCATGGAGTTGCTTAGGTATGCTCCACATATGAACATGGAGAAGATGAAGTTCAACAAGTTTGTGTTTGGACTTAACTTCAACATTCGTGCGGAGGTGAGGATATTAATGCCAAAAACGTTGCATGATGCAATCTAGAAGGCCCTCAAAGTAGAGGAAGACTTGACCAGTGGTAGTCAGGGAAGGACTCATGCAAGACTGAATGTGAAGATGATGGTAGGTGCGCAGCAACATCAGACACCAGACAGACATGCATCAGCGTATCGAGATATGTTGACAGGATCCACGTTCACGACACCACAATGACTGTCTCCTCGACAGAGGAATCCCTATAGAGGACGACAACATTATAAACAATGGCACCCACAACAACATTAGTTTAGGCATGTTCAACATAACATACTAGGATTTCAGGCTGGTACGCCAACAACTCCTACTTCGGGGACCAGGAGAACTAGACCGAAGACTGGATGTTGAACATGTGGAGAGCCACATTACTAGCATGAATGTCCAGTTGAGAGGGATAGAGAATCCAAGTCAGCCGAAAATACTACAGTTGGAGATTTGGGCAAGGCTCACCAGATTCATGCAGTGGTAAATAATCACTAGGTCAAGCACCAATCCACTTTTCTTGAGACATGAGGTACCATCATTGACCAAAATTTTAGTATTTTGATAGATATCGGTGCTAAAGAGAGATTTATTTATAGTGCAGTGATGAAGAGAATTAAATTAAAGGTAGTCGGACAAGATGAGTTTAGATAAGTAGAAATAGCTTTGGGTGCCAAAAAAAATGTTGGGGGAAGAGTTGTGGAATGTCACATTAACTTGGGATATTTTTTAACGACATATGACCTATATGTCATGATCTTAGGATCTTATGGCATCATAATCGGTATGGACTAGCTGGAATTGCATGATGTGATACTCAATTGTAAGACAAAACGATTGAGTTTGATCGATCATGAGGGAAAGAGAAGAGTGATTGTAGGAAGAAACCAGGGAGTGTGCATGAGGTTCATTGCATCCCTACGGTTATAAAAGAGCATGCGCAAAGGATTCAAGCTGTATGAAATCTTAGCGTTGAATGAAAAGGGTGTGGTGGAAGGATTAGAAAACCTTCCAATAGTACAAAATTTTGTGGACACGTTCCTAGAAGAGTTACCAAGTTTACCACCCGAAAGAGAGCTGGAGTTTACAATCGACTTGAAACCTTTAACTGAATTGATAGCAAGAACGCCTTATCGGATGTTGACACCTAAGTTACATGAGTTGAAAATGAAACTGAAGGAGTTGTTGGACCTAGTACTTATATTCCCAAGTGTGTCACATTGGGGTGCGTCTATTATTTTCATAAGAAAGAAGGATGGATCGTGGAGACTCTGTATTGACTACCGTTAATTGAACAAGGAAATGATCAAGAACCAATATTCTTTGCCAATAATAGACGATTTGTTTGAACAAAGTAAGGCTATGACTGTGTTTTTAAAGATCAACTTGAGAACATGATATCACCAGTTATGGATCAAGGAGGAAGAGATTCCTAAGACCACATTCAAGATGAAGTTTGGACTTTACTAGTTTACCATTTTACCATTTGGACTGATAAACGCCCCTGTGGTATTCAAGAGATTGATGAATGGGGCGTTCCATAAATACTTGGACACATTTTTTCAAGTGTTCATTGATAACATATTGATATATTTTTGGATGAGAGAAGAACATGACGAACATTTGTGCTTGGTACTACAGTTTTTACGAGAAAAAAAATTATACGGGAAACTGTCGAAATGCTCTTTTTATCAATCGAAAATTCATTACTTAGGGCATGTTATCTCCGACAAAGGCATCATTGTGGATCCAATGAAGGTAGAGGAAATAATGGAATGCCCTGAATTAATGAAAATACCAGAAGTACATAGATTTATATGTTTAGCAAGATATTATTAATGGTTCGTCGAAGGTTTTTCGAAGATAGCAAATATGATCACGAAATTGCAGAATAAAAACAAGAAGTTTGTATGGACCGAGAAATGCACGAAAGCATTTCGAAGGATCAAGGAGTTGTTGATGAGAGTGCCAATACTAAAATTCCCCTACATGGACAAGGAATTCTTGGTATGCATGGATGTATCCAAGGAAGGCTTATGCAGAGTCTTGATGCAAGACAGTCGAGTAATCGCTTATATCTCAAGGAAATTAAAAAAGCATGAGGAGAACTACATGATGCCTAATTTGGAGTTATTGGCCATTGTGTATGCCATGAGAGTGTGGAGACACTATCTGATTGGAAACAAATACGAACTAAAAATAGACCACTGCGGTTTGCAACACATTTTTACGCAATTCGACTTGAACGCGCGACAAAGGCATTGGTCGGAATTGCTTAGTGAAAATGATTTTGAGATTACTTACATAAAATGAACGATGAATAGAGTGGCATATGCGTTGAGTAGGAGACCATGCATATTCTTGATGATACCTCTTCCGACGAATCTTCAAGAAAATATTCTAACTATATAGTTTGACGATGACTACTATAAAGAGGTTAAGGAAAATATCGAACAAAACACCATGTTGGTACCAAAGTTTGAAGGATATACATTGGAAACCGAGGGATTGATGAGGTATAATAATTGGATTTACATACTGCCTAATGAAAAATTGAGAATTTTGATCTTAAACGAAGCTCACAGAGTAGTGTACATGGATCATTCAGGAGTCACAAAGATGAGGGTGGACCTTAAGCCCTTATTCTTCTATAAATGAATGAAGTCGAACATAGTTAGCTATGTGGAGAAATATCTAGAATGCCATCATGTGAAGGTTGAACATAGACATCTGAAAAGATTAATACAACCACACACTATTCCAGAATCAAAATGGAAGGTCATTTTGATGGATTTATTTATTGGATTTCCACTGATGGCAAGGAGACACGACTCAATTTTTGTGGTAGTTGACACTCTGGCGAAGAGTGCACATTGTATTCATGTGCGCATGACAGATCAAGTGTCATACATATCTAGAGTTTTTATCAACGAGATTGTGAGATTACATGTTGTGCCTAAAAGGATCATATCCAATAGAGGATCAATGTTTAAATAATGTTTTGGACCAGTTTCCAAGAGGCCTCGGGGACACAACTGAACTTTAGTACAACATATCACCCTGAGATAGACAGGCAGACAAAAATAACGAACCAAATTTTGGAAGATATGTTGTGTATGTACATGATGGACCAACAAAAGCATTAGGAAGAGTTTTTTCCACTTGTAGAGTTTGCGTACAAAACAAACTATCAAGGTACCATTGAGATGGCCCCATTTGAGTTTCTTTATGGGTGACTGTGTTGGATTCCATTTAGTTGGGATTGATTTGAGGATAGGGTCTTGGTAGGACTATAAGTGAATCAAGGAATGGAAGAACAAATGTCAATGATAAGACAAATGATTAAATAATCGCAAGACCGATAGAAGAGTTATGCTAATGTGCATCACGTTGACCATAATTATGATGTAGGTGACCAAGTTTTCTTGTGGGTGAAACCACACAAGAGATTGATCAAGTTTCGAAAGGGTGCTAAACTCTCTCCTAGGTTTTTGGGACCTTTCAAAGTTGTGGAAAATAAGGGACATGTGTCCTATCAAATATCTTTTCTTGATTCTTTGAGGCGTATGCATGATGTTTTTCATGTATCTTTTTTGAGACATTATGTTAGTGATGCTACACATGTGATTGAGATGAGTTCCTTACAGGTGTCGGATGAGGGTGCACTCATGGCAGAGCCAATCCACATTCTGTACCATCGCATTTGACAACCACGACATAGAACATTCGATCAGGTCAAGGTCTAATGGGACAATTATAGTCCACACTCGGCTACCTAGGAGGAAGCATATGATATGCGCTAGCAATTTCCCTATTTTTTTTATAGTTTAGACATATACATCTTCTCAGATTCTTTATTTACTACATTTTGTATAATTTACAACTTCGTGAAATTTTTTAAAATAAGATGGGGTGTATGTGACATCCCTCTCTTGAGAGCATATGTTATTGACTTAATATTTGAGGACACTTGCGTGCAAGTGATCTAGTTATAGTATATGGTTATTTGTTTCTCTTATGGATTCTTATGTTGATTTTGATGGATTATGATTTATGTTGTTTTGATATCGTGTATTGACATATGATATTGACGAGTTTCCCCTGAGTGTGCAGGACACTTGACAGATTATGGATGTCGATGACATCAATGGGCCTCCTTGGACTCTAGATTAAGTCAGGGAGTGGATTGTGTTGGTTTGAGTATTTCATTTATACATATTTGACATATGATAAATTATATTATGATGTTGTTTATGGATCATTGATATTTTTTTGTTGATGGATGAAGGCTGAAGATTGCCAACTAATCTAACTCACATAAGGAGTAAAGGGGCCATGCAAATAGACCATATATTGAGGGAGAGGTGTGGCAGTGTACCTACCACATCCTACTAGCACTCCCTTCATGGCTTGAATTGTATGTTAACGATTACCTAGTTCGAGAGGTCCACGATGTCCTAAGGGAAGAGTGAGATAGTTACTCATGAATATTTCTAAGAGGCATGCAATAAGGCGAGGTAGTTATTCCTTAGAAGCCATTAGTATCTCCCAAGGTTGCCTGAATGGAGTGTTGACTCTAGAGGTTGGAAAAATATCAAAACCAGTCAAAGGCGAGTGGCACCCTTGGAGCATTGAGTGTGTCTTGAAGGGAATGTCACGTAATTAAAAATTTAATAAAAGGCACGTGGAACACTTGGAGAATGGAGTGCATCTTGAAGGGCACATCACATAAATACAATTTGAGTCAATGAATATAGGTGGCCTAGAAAACCGTGAGAAAATAATTAACCTTGTAAAATATTGAACATTGCTTGGTCAATTAATTAATTAATTAATTAAGGCTTGAATTTATTAATCATAATCCCTATAAGAGTCTAAGCCTTTGCAATTAAAAATTTAATTAATTCTAAGTCTAAGTTAGTAATAAGACTAAAAAACTAAATTTATAAATTAAATAATGAGGGGATGAAGTAAATAAATTTAAGAATTCAAGGAAAATAAAATAAATATAAAGATTGATTAAATACACATATGTGCAAGTAATTACCAAATTGGAATTTAAGGTAAGAATGGAATAAACATAAAGGAATGGGTACACATAGAAAGGAATATAGAGTCTAGTTAACACTAGTATAGCTAGTAAAAGATCCCTATTTTAACTCAAGTCAGTTTTAGAAAGGTGTCAATCATTAATTGGAAATAAGGGGAACAAAGAGATAACTAGGAGTGATTTAAGGAGCGCTTTCAAGAAGGGTGAGGGAAATTGACTTGTATTAAAATAAATTAAGGAATTTTCTTATGCAACTTATGGAGAGGGTGACAAGTGTATGGAGGAGATAATCCTTAATTAATTATTTGAAAAATGAATTAAATGTGCAATTGAATATGTCATTAAGGAAAATCCTATAAAAAAATGGCCTATATGAGGAATGGATCATCATTGGTTATGGGTAACGTTATGTTGTAGAAACTTTGATTGATTTTACTTGTGAGAGTTGGGATACCCATCTTGAGAGAGAGTGGCGGCTGTACCTTGTGAGGCTAGTTGGGAGCTAGAGGATTTCTAGTTGTGTGTGTGTGTGGCCCCTTTGAGGCTTGGGGGGCTAAGGGGAAAGAAAAGTACCCCTAGCGTTGGCTGGAAGGTATTGATGAAGTCTCAACGGTTAGCAAGTGGATAAAGGAAGGGAAGGCCAGTCTCCAAGGATTGTCATCAAGCCCATCTTCGATGGTTACGGTAATTAAATTTCAATTTGTAATTTTTAAACCAATCGTATATTAAGGTTGAATATTGTCATGAAGTTGTGATTGCAAACATAATAATAAAATTTCAAATTAGTCTATTGATTGATGTCCTTGTGAATCCTTTGTGACTACCAAATGCTTCCTCTGTGATTTTATAAAAAAATGTATCCTCTGCGATTTATTACCTCTGTGTTTTATAAAACAAAATTGCCATGCGTTTTGTGCATTTACCTTGCGATGATTATTTGTTTCTCTTGTTTTTGTGATTCTTGGTGTCTTCTTACCGGGTTGCATAAACTGGGATGATCGATATGGCAGGTAATTTACTCTTTAGGATAACTACTATGTTCAATTTCTTTGTTGAGGTATACAATGTACCTGTGTCGAAAGTTAGATTGTGAATCCTTAATGGATTTATCTCTGTGTTTTACTTGAACTAGATTGTAATTCCTTAATGGATTTATATCTGTGTTTTACTTGAACTCGATTGTGATTCCTTAATGGATTTATCTCTGCATTTTACTTGAACTGGATTGTGATTCTTTAATGGATTTATCTCTGCATTTTACTTGAACTAGATTGTGATTCCTTATTGGATTTGTCTCTGCATTT
>SNQJ01S0005343.1:207077-223334 GCA_010110895.2 Picea sitchensis
ATCCCAGTTCAAGCTATATTTCCAGAACTTGATGAGGAAGGAAAAATCATATTGGGTCCTGAAGCCCTCACTGACACAAGAATTCGCCAGCTGAGGAATAGATCCATTTTAGATTATCTCATTAAATGGAGGAAACTACCAGCTGAAGATTCCACTTGGGAAGATGAGTCTTTTATACAGAAGCATCTAGATTTACTCAAGCATTGTGGACAACACTTGTCTCAATGGAAGGGGCATGTTAAGCCCTAATATTGGCTCATTACCCCTTAATTGGGGCATATTATATTAGTAATGTTATTTTATTTATGTCGGCTTTATTCCATTAGCTGTAATTATACCTCCTAGTCTCCTATATATACCAAGGAGACATTTTCATTTTGAATCATCTTGTACTTGAACATTTAAGTGGGGTAAAAGGAGGTTGCCCCCTTGAAGAGGCTTATTGTCTGAAATTATCTCTTTTTCAAGACATTGAGTACTTTTTCTAATGTTTTTCTATGCTATATTGATATTTGGTTCTTAACAACACCCCCCTCACTGATCGCTACATGATGGATTGGTGTACTTCATTTTTGAGAATCCTGAGAATTGTCCATGCTCCTTCAATTTGATCCAATGAATTGCACTAACATGCCAAAACTTTTCTCTTATTTACACACTTTCTCTTTCCTTATGAGAATTTATTTAGGATGTTTGTTCATATTTTATGAAAATCCAATTTAGAAGTTTACCATCACACACATTATTGGAGGGAGACATGAGAAAAGGTCAAATGTTACTTTATTTGATCCTCCAGTATAATTATGTTTTAACATTTTGGTTCTCTGGTCACATGGTCCCTTGAAGACCTCGAAAAAAACATATTGTTTTTCAATTACAGTTCAATTATGGACTTAGCATTCCTGGATGTTTCATCTACTCCATGTACTCTTTTTCCAATAGTTTGCTTGGATTGAGAATCCTATATGTGAAGTAGTTTTAAAATATTTTCAAAATCATGGACATTTACCTAGATCCTTAATCTGAGATTTACGTCGTTGATCTATCAAATGCAATAAGAATGTGATATTCCTCTTTTGTTTAGCTTTAAATTATACACCCATCCCTTCCTATAGTTTCAACTTTCGTGCCAAGAGAGAGCAATGCATAGGATATAGACTTTGAATTGTTTTAGATAGATGTGAGTTTTGAAATGAAGCCTTAAGGCAAAGATTTAGGTTGGGATCCAAGCTTCTTAAAATACAAGTCAGTCATGAGGCTTGTTCTTTAAGAGTTCTTTTTCAATATTGAATCAGTGTGCTATAATTAATAAAGATATCTACAAATTAAAACCTACAAATGTAGATTTCCCTTGCACCTATATAATAATGTTGACTTATGATTGATTAAGTAATTATATTCTCTTGCTCCATTTAAAATAAAGTAGATTCCTCTTGCGCCTCAAACAATATTGAAGTATGGTTGATTGAGTATTTATATTTCCTTGCGTCGCAGAATAATGTTGATGTGTAATGATTTAGTAATTAGATTTATTTGCACCATGGAATATTGTTGATGTATAAATGATTAAGTACATAGATTTCCTTGCGCCAAAAAATCATGTTGATGTGTAATGATTTAGTAATTGCATTTATTGTGCCATGGAATCATGTTGATGTGCAATGATTTAGTAATTTCATTTATTGTGCCATGGAATAATGTGATGTTTAAACAATTTAGTAATTAGATAATCTTTCATCTTGAAATGAAACCTTGATGTATGATCGGTTGTAAATTGCTTAATCTTGCACCTTGAAATTAATGATGGTAGATGATGGGTTATGTAATTGATTACTCGTGCACCATGTTTAATTGATGATTAGGATTGATTGATTGATCTAGTTAATTTTCAAATTTATTGGTTTTAGTGATATTTAGACACCTCGTTGTTCCTCAGAGTAGTCGCCAACCTTCAGACCTTAAATGGTCAAAATCAATTTGATGAATATTGGGCTTGAGTGTTGCTTATGTGTCCTAGAGGTCCCAACCATGCATGATAGGTTGGGTGGGTAGTTATTTTAATGCTCAGTGACATGGTTGGTCATTCAATTATATATTGATTCAGTTGATCATGATGTGTTGGTTGTGTCATTTTTTATTATGATGATGTGTTGATTAAGTGTGGCTATTATTTATGATGATGTGTTGATTGAGTTGTTGTTTATGTGTTTATTATGCCACTTTTAGTTATTTTAATTCATGCTTATGTGTAGTTTTAGTTATGATGAGGTATCATTTGTGATGTTTTTTATTATGTTCTAAGGAGTTTAATATCCTAATGCAAAACAACACACACACACACACACACACACACACCGGTTGTACAATGTTTTTTGTAGTTTATTTTTCCTTATCCCATTGGGCTTCTACCTTTTTGAATTTAAAGGGAGGAACATTTTCTTATCTAAACATCATAAGGATTCCAAACTTCCTTACTATTTTTTACAAATTCTTCCTCCGTTAACAATTCTAGATTCAACTTGAATTGTTTGGGATGTTTTGCATGGGTTGGGTCCATATATAACATATTGTGTTATGGTTTGAGTACCCTCCCCCATTGTCTCACACAATTAACTTCTTATGGGAATCCTTTAGATATTATAAATCACTCTAGCCTCTTCGTTATTTTGTCTACCCCTGTTCTCTTGTTTCTCTAGGATGGAATTGGTTTTGTTGGTTCAATATCCAACAAGCCCATAGCTTCTAACTTTCTTATAAAACACCTTGATAGACAACCCATGCTGGAAGTAGGTTGCTAAAGTTTTGAATATCCTAATGTAAAGTTTATGCCTTTCCTTATCACCACAACGTTTCTCTAGATACACTTCATATCAAAAAATATGTTATAGTCTTCAACTCTATCTGAGTAAGGACCATAAATGTTTAGGATATATATTTTTTTCTTCATATCAAATGAAAAAAAGTATACTCATATCCTTGTTGGAAAGGCCGAGGAGTTATAGAGGGTAAAAGAGAACCAAGCTACCACTATGTAATACTTTCACTGGATCTCCCAATATCATCGATGTAATTGACCTCCCACCCAATCATAAATTTTGAGAGTTCATGAATAACCTTTTCCCCATTTTTCATTGTTTCCTAAAGGAGGATAATAAAGGGTTTTAATGTCTATATAAACCTCCCGATGACCAATTTCTTAAAGGTATTGGCTATCTTTTTGTAGTCGAGGGTTAGGAATATCATTTAAGTTTCTCACAAGTAGAGGATTCTCTAATATCCCCAATTATATATATTTTTTCCCACATATAACCTATAAATATGATTTTTTATGTGCGATGGAATTATAAGTCCTTATTCTTCTTTCTTTTGTTTTTTTTTTTCTCATAAAAAAAAACCCTAATCCCACTCCCCCTATTCCGTAGGAAATCAACGTCTCCTTTTGTTGTGGTTTGAATTTTATATTTGGATTATTTCTTGATGAAAAAAATCATTGGAATTCTTCCCTACCTCAATATCCAAGTTAGGATTTTCATAAGTCCCCACCTATGCTTCTTCTTGCCTACCTCAAAATCCAAGTTAGGGTTTTCATAATTCCCCACCTAGGATTCTTCTTCTACCTAATCCTTATCTATCACTAGTAGAGGGTTTAAGGTTGGGGAAAAATGATTTTTTATGCTTAAAAATCTAGGCAAGGATTCAATGATGAAATCCAAGGCCTTTATATCTCTACCTCTAACCCCCAAGTGTCAAAAACTAATTTTTTGATATATTTCCTTTATAAGGGTAATTCAATCGAAAATACTTACCCATGAGATGATTATTTTCCTTGTTATCATTGAAAACATCTAGAATATATTCTTTTTGAATACCCAAGGCAAAGGGATTCTCATCTAGGCCACTAGCTTATCATGCATGGGTAACTTTTATTTTCCTATATTCCTTAATAACTTCTATCCTTGTAATTTTCTGAGGGGATTCCATCAATATCCCACACCTTTCTCTAATCAGAGAAATTTTATCCCATTGCGTTGTGCCCGTAGCTATGGCATAGCCCAAATCTGAAGGGTATGCCAACATAATTGATAACTACATGAAAACAATCTTAACCTATTTCGATAATCAATTCCTATTCTAATTCTTTACTTGTTTCAAGACCCACCAACATTCTTTCCCTCCCAATGTAATAAATGTTTGAGAAACATAAACAAACTTCATAAAAATTCCCAAGGGAGTTCCCTTTTCCATCAAAAACATCCCTTGAACATCATACCGTATCCCTAATATTCAAACAAATATTGGTACAATTTCCACTCAAGTCATTCTAACTTCAAATTCGACATGCCACTTCTTCAAGAAAAACGTTTAGGAGCCCCACTTCCATCTCCTTTGTAGAACCTTGTTTATCTATTCTGTTATCCTAAAAAATCACATTAGCCATTACTTAGCTAGGGTCAATATGTGGAGTGTGTGTCTTGTAGTATGTTTGAAGTTTAACGTTGTTCAATTCTTTAAAAATTGAGAAGACATCTTTTTACCAATAAAACTTCCTACAATTTTCTTCTCTCCCATTTCCAAAATTATTTAATTTGGTTTTTGAACCCAATTTTATACTTATCAATTCTATACTTATCAACTCTAGAGTTTTTTTTTGCATTTCCTTCTTTTATATTTTTCCTCTCCTTATATGAGGGGTCTTGGATGGCTCCGTGCGTCAAGCCACGATGAGTCACTCATTAGGGTAAAGTCTAAATTCTTACTAATAAAACTAGTATCCTATAGTTTGGTAGAAATCCTTAAAGAGTTACGTAGATGAAATTCAATATTCCATATTCCATAATCAGTGGTATAAATTCCCTCTCTTCATCATAATTTTCATTAATAATTCCATATCTATCACAGTTAGAGAAGGACTCTTTACTTAGAAATTGGGAGAGTAGTCATATTGTATAAACACCAAAAAATTATTCTAGGTATTTACTATTATTCAATCAAACACATATTTATATATGAATTTTTCCCTCAACTACACAACAAACTTATGAGGGAATATATCAACTACACACAAAAATATGATCTAATAATTGGAGAAGATTTCTCACAACCAGATAGATTTAACAAACCCAAACCAACTCTAAAGTAAACATTAATTCTAACACCCTCTCTTAACCCTTACATCACAAATAACAATATTGAAATCACATAAAAGTATTTTTGGACTCTTATCTCTATAGACGACTCCTATCACTTGATCCATTGAAGATACAATTTCTTCTGACCATCAATAACATAGTTGTAATGCTGACAATTCTTGGCATACTTTGAAAGATAGTCTAGATATTGAATCCTCCTATTGACATACTTCTATCTTCTGAAATACATAGATCGCTTTAGTTTCCATTTATATAGGAAAACATTCTATATATTGATAGTCAATCATACAACTTGACATTTTTTCACATCCACAAACTCACAAACAAACAAAGATGAACATAATCGTTGTTCTTAGAACAACGAAATACAACCATAACCACCAACTGCTAACAAACTCTAGACATAATCAAATCGACATAATCAAATCGATAATATGTTCTTGTGGCAACGAAGTACTCAAAAAAACAGCAACCTAAATTATGTGTACTATGCTCTATGAATAGTTCTTCGTAAAAAAAAAGAAAAACTCACAATCACACAAGCTATTGAAATCTTTCACACTCTACACAACTAATAAAGCAATGAATTCAACATAGATACATTTAGTGGTTTGTTACTAATATCGTTTCCTCCTACATAGAGGAGAAGAGCTCATAGACACGAGAAAACTCACCAATTCCATTCTCCTTCACTTGCTACAAGGAAAATGAAGTCAACTGCATTCCCTCATCAACAGTGAAAGACTCGAACTGGGAATCTGAGTCGTTGCCCTGAATCTGTGAAATTATATGCAACCAGTGAGATAAATTTTTAGATCTATTTGTCTCCCTCTGTGTGGTAGTGTCCTTGCTCGAAAAAATACTTGTGATCTCTAGCAAGTGCTGCATCTGTCAGAAATCCCACCTCCAGTTCATTGGCGGGCTTCCCTGTGCAGGCTCCTCCCTGCAGATCGTGACCCCTTCTCTAATGGTCGCTCGACTTTTCTCTCTCTTCGGAGGAAAAAAAAAACGACGCTTGTTATTCCACGGGATTCAATAATTACTACACATGTAAATCTCATCTTGTTAAAAAACAAAAGAACTTGTTTACAAAAAAACTCACACAATAGCAATCATTCAAAAAAATATCTACTGTAACACAATCCAAGTTAATCTACTCTCCGATACTATACTAACAACAGATTGACAATCAGATCTTTCTCATTTTCTTGGATCCTACCATAAGGGAGTTAAGCCTTAACCAATTTAGAAATTGAAAGAGTAGTCATATTGTATACACACCAAAAAACTATTCTAAGTATGTATTATTATTATATAAGTATAAGTTTTCCATTAAATACTAAATAAATAAAACAAATTTAAAAGGAAATATTTCAACTATATACTTAAATAAAATATAATAGTTGAAGAAGATTTGTCACAAACCCAAACCAACTCTAAAATAAGCATTGATTCTAACATATGTAAGGTAATCCAACTCCCAACCTATGGGAGTGCCCCTTCCAATCATCTCCTCCCTAACTCATTTAAAATTCCAGGTGGACCAATTCATCAATTCATCTGTTGTCTCTCTCAAATCAGCCATATAATCCAGTTCTTCTTCCATCATCACCAAACACTCCATGGTAGCTCATCCCATGTCCTTATCACTCAGTTCCAAAGACTTCAAACCAACCACCTACGAAAATCCAAGCCTCCCATCATTCCCACCTTCAGTGTCTTCCAAAGCATCAGACATACTCAGCCTTTATGGAGTTTTCATTAATTCCTCGGCATTCTAGAAATCTTTTGAATATGCAGCATTTGTTTTCCTTATCTGTGTGAATGTTCTCGTCGCACAAATTTTATCCTTTCATCCCTTTTGATAGATGGGAAGGATAACTTGTCAAGTGTTTCCTTCTTATGATAAATAATTTCTTCTGCTTGTCACCACTCTCACTCCAACATATTTGCTCAACACCCTACTCACTAATGCAGGAGCTCAGCGATCGATCCTCAGGTGTGGCCCAGGTCCAATAGTGAATCATGATTCTCATACCAGAATTGACTATCTACTTTCTCGCACGCCCGTTCTGTGAAGGCATTCCCATACCAGAAACTACTATCAACTTTCACTCTCCCGCTTGATCTCCGACCACAATAATCTTAACTTGATCTTCGAGATGCACTACCTCATGCAGAAAACCTCAAGGGAGGTTCTTCGTGATATTTAGAATTGAGAAAACCAATTGATGTGGCCTTGCGAACTGATCACTTCCACTGTTTCTGTAGTTTAAACCACCGCCACACCGCAGACTCACTGGTACTTTAAACTAGCACCACACCTCAGACTCACATCCGACACTCATCGCCCCAAAGACCATCAGACTGAGACTGAGACTGAAGGAATTGTTTCGCTGCACTGCAGTCTCAACAGATTTTATGTTAGGATCTGGTAAAAGAAGATTATGTTGCAATAGATTTTATGTTGGGATTTGGTAAAAGAATGTACCTTAGCGTAATGGTTGGATAGAAACGTTATTGGTGAGAACTCATAACAACAAATTTAAAATTTGTCTAATTTGGTGAAAAATGGAAAAATGAGAAGCAAAGAAGATAATACATAGAAGACAAAACAAGAATGAGCAAAGCAGCTTCAACAAATCAAGAAAATCAAGAAACAATTGTACAGCTTCAACAAATCAAGAAAATCAAGAAACAATCGTACAGCTTCAACAAATTAAGAAAATCAAGAAACAATCGTATGGTTAGCATAGTTGGCAGGTGCAGTCACATACTGTTGAGGTTACAGATATAATTAACACACCCAAACTCAAGAGTTACAAACATCAGCACTCATAATGCCTCTGAGTTACAAGTGTTGTCTTTGAAAATCAAAAACGGATTTTCCTAGTGGCTTCGTAAAAATGTCTTCAATCTGATCTCGCCAGCCACAAAATTGAAGTGCGATGTCACCATTATTGACTAGCTCACGTATGAAGTGAAAGTGAGTGTCAATATGCTTTCTTTTCTTGTGAAACACATGGTTTTTGGATAAATAAATTGTTGAAGTGTTGTCACAGGAGATAGGAGTTGGCTCATTTTCTATATGTGACATATCATTCAATATTCTTCTCAGCCACACATCTTGACAGGAAGTTGAGGTAGCAGTGACATACTCTTCCTCTACAAAAGATATTGAGACAATGTGCTACTTCTTTAATGCCCAAGAAATAGGGTTTGTGCCGAGGTGAAAAACATGTCTCAGGTGCTTTTCCGGTCATCTAGGCTGCTTGCAAATCATTGTCTTGTAACCAGAGAGATGATTATCATCAGACTGAGTGTACCATAATACAAAATTGAGAGTGCTTGCAACATATCTCAGAATCCTTTTTTCCATCTTCTAGTGAGAATCTTTGGGGGATTCCATGAACCTGGAAACGAAGTTGATGTAAGATACAAAAAACTGCTTAATAAATTTTTTTACATGGTAGAATCCATTGTAGGGCCTTCATCATGCTTGCTCAATTTTGGGCCTAGTGGTATAGGAGTTTATGTTGGATAACAGTCTTTCATGCGTAATCTTTTCATGATGTCTACTGCATAATTTTGCTGAAAGAAAAAAATGTCTTTGGTTGATTGGTCAACCTCATTCCACAAAAAATATTTCATTATGCGAAGATGTGTCATCTCAAACTCAGATTGCATGGAATGTTTAAAACTGGTTAACTCAATATTTCCAATATATATCATGTCTTCAACATATAGACATACAATCAAAATTTTACTTTTGGTGCATAGAGTTGGCTCATTTTGACTTATGTTGAAACCACTCTTGATCAAGTAAGTGTCAATTATGTTGTACCAAGCTCTTGGAGCTTGCTTTAAGCCATACAAGGCTTTCTTCAATCGATACACTCTAGTTGGCTTCTCTTTGACTTCAAATCCAGGTGGCTAATCCACATAGACCTCTTCTTCTAAGATACTATTCAAGAAATATGACTTAACATCCATCTGGTATAATTTCCATTTGTGTTGAGCTACTATGGATAAGAGATTCCTTACAGCGTCCAACCTTTCTACTAGAGCAAAAATTTCACCATAATCAATACCGGGTTGTTGTGAGAATCCTTTGTAAACATGTCTTGCCTTGTGTTTTTCAATCTACCCCTTTTCATTGAGTTTAGTTTTGTAAACCCACTCGACACCAATACTTTTCTTTTGTATGCGAAAATCAACAATATCCCCTGTCTTCTTCTTCTCAATGGAGTCAATCTCTTGGTTCATGTCTTGAACCCTATGGGGCTCTTTAGCTGCCTCTTTAAAAGATGCAGGTTGACATGACATTAATACAAAAATATTGTGCTGATCAATATCATCCAATACTAATGGATTTCTCTCAAAATTCGAGTTCTCTGATTTTGAAGTTCAGAGGATGAATTTCTGCTTGAAGTAGAGTTGTCCTGGGGACTTTTAGGTTGTCCTTGTACCTCCAATCTTGGAAGGGCAAGCTGATGTGTTATCTATCCTGAATTTTCTGTGTATTCAGGAAGTGGCAACAATGGATTTTGATTGTCCATAGATCGATTTTCAGACTCACTCCAAAACTGATTTTCAAGAAATTTGACATCTCTACTGAGAATTAGTTTCTTTGAAATTGGATTGTAGAGTCTGTAGGATTTGGATGTATCATTGTAGCCAACAAATATGCATTTCTCACTTCTATCATCAAGTTTCTTCCTCAATTCAGAACGTATGTGAGCGAATTATATGCATCCAAATGTCCTTAGATGAGAAACATTTAGCTTTGTCCCACCCCATGCTTCTTGAGGAACCTTCATCTTGAGACTCGTGGTTGGAGATTATTTAGGAGATAAACTGAGCATGCTACTGCTTCAACCCAAAATAGATTTGACAAACATTTCTCTCTCAGAAGGCTTCTTTCCATGTTCATTATTGTCTGATTTTTTCTTTTAGCCACTCCATTTTGTTGTGGAGTATACCTAGTTGTAGTTTGCATGACGATGCCTTGTGATTTGTAGAAATTTTCAAATTCTTTGGAGTTGTATTCTCCTCCTCCATCTGACCTGAGAGTCTTCACATATTTCCCACTCTGTTTTTCATCTTCACCCTTGAATTCTTTGAACTTTGCAAAGGTTTCAGAGTTGTGTCTGAGATAATAGATCCAAATTTTCCTTTTAAAGTCATCAATAAACGTTAAAAAATAAATTCTACCATCTATTGAATTTGTTTGCATTGGTCCACATAGTTCAGTGTGAACCACCTCTAAGTGTTGTTTGGCTTGAGTGGAAGACTATGGAAAACTAGTTCTCTTATGTTTTCAAAGAATACAAGACTCACATGGGGGATTTTTCTCTTTGAAGATAGGTAGACCTTTGACCATGGATTGCTTTTGTAGAAGGCTTAGACTTTGAAAGGGTAGATGTACAAATCTTGCATGCCAAACCATAGTTTCATTTGGTGTGGATGAACTAATTTGTGCATATGATTGGATCACATTTGTAGTTCTAAGGGCCAGGGGAAACATTTTATTCCTAGTCATGTGGATTTCAGAAATCAATTTTCTGTTGGGGGTTTTGTCATACATCCTACATGATGCTCCTTCAAAAGGTACCTTATATCCATGTTCAATTAGTTGTCCTACACTTAACAAATTATGTTTCATATCTGAAACATGATAGACATTGTTTATGTCTTTCTTTACATTTTGTTTAGTAAGAATAAGTATAGTTCATTTTCCTTGAAATTTGACTAAGGAATCATTTCCAAGTGTAATATCAGATGAAATAGAAGAATCAATGCATGAAAGTAAATCTTTTTTACCTGTCAAGTAATCGTTGCATCTACTTTCCAACAACCAAAGATCTTGGTGTTGTTCTGCAGTCTTGTGCCATGAGAGAAACATACCATCGGAGGTTTCTCCTTCATGATTTGAGACATGTGCTCTTCTTGAAAGATGATCTTCTTTCTTCTTCCATAATTCAGATCCATATTGCCCATACTTTTTGCAGTAATAGCATTGTATGCTTGATTTTTCATTTGATCTTCTCCCTTTGCATCTTTGAGGATGGAAATTTTGATTCTAGTTCTATTATCTGTGACCTTGGAAATTATGATTCTGGTTCTGTTTTTTGTGACTTTCACTTGAGTGATGGTTACTTGGAATTCTCCCTCTTCCTTGGTGACCTATGCCTCTGGTGAATAAGAATTGAGTCTTGAAGGAATTGGCTATTGACTCATCTTCAAGATGTAGTCTGGTCTCATTTGCCAATAGAGAGCCCATTATTTCATATGTTGAAAAATTTGATAGATACTTTGATTCAAAGATGGTTGTAACAACCATTTCGAATTTCTTTAGTAGACTTCTGAGGAATTTCTCAACGATTCTTTGATCAGGGATGGCTTCACCAGTCAATCTGATCTAGTTTACAATTCCCATGAGTCTCGTCATAAAAATATCAACGTTTTCAAACTCTGTCATTTTTAAAGTCTCAAAATGCATCCTCAAGGTATGCAGCTTGACTCTTTTGACCCTATCATTTCCTTGATAGGATGATTTAAGGATGTCGCAGGCATGTTTTGAAGTAACAATCCCTCTCATTTTTTAGAAAATCGAGTCATCCACTGAGTTTTGAATCCAGAAATTTTCCTTATTCTTTGTGTTCCTTTGTGTTTCCTCAGTAGTTCTCTGTTGATTTGTCATGGAAACAATGTATATTGAATATGGTTCCACGTAGACAATATCCACTTGATCCCAACACTCTTGTGCTTGTAATAAGGATCTCATTCTAAGAGACCAAAATTCATAGTTCTTTCCAAGAAGAATCGGTCCTTGTGCTGGTCCTAAATTGCTAGAGGTGGCCATCTTGAAACAAATTGAAAAAAACAAAAAACAATTGTTAGAGATTTGTGTTCTTGCATGTTTCCTCTACGTAAAACCATGTCCGTGAAATCCTCTATGTGACTTCGGGCTGAAAAACACGAAGTAGACCACTTCTTTAACTTCGATCTGGCTGGATCTGACTATTTGAGCGCGAGATATATGGAGTCAGATCTCTAAGATTTGTTATTTAGCGACTGTAGCCCCTCAAATGGTAGAATTGGGCTTATTGAGTTTAGTCGAGAGCCAAAAAAAAAATTGAAGTTCAGCTTCTCATGTGACCGGGGGCTAAAAAACAGGTGCTTTGGGCCTTCGGGCTTTTTGACGTGTGAAGGTCTCAATTCCTCTGAATAGCCAAATAAATGAATTGCTGTAAAGATCAACGGTCCTCATTGATTTGAGATCAAGGGTCCACAATTACTTCGGGACTTCATGCCTTCGGGGCTTCGTGCGATATTCCTTCCTTACCTCGCAATCCTCGAAACTTGCAAACCTCCAAATAGGGGAAGATATTGACAGTCTCAATTACCTGTCAATATCTATGAATCAGAATTACTTTGGGAGTTGGGGATTCGAGGATCTTTCACCGCTCTTAATCGCAAAACTAGCGAAGTGCCTAAGTGGAGAGTTTTCTAGAGAGAGATAAATCCAACGATCCTTAAGTCTCGACAAATGAACGACCAAGATATTCTTCGAAACTTCGGCCTTCGGAAGTTTTCGTCTGCTAATACGCGCAATCCTCTGGAGTGTCGAATCTTTGAAGTGCAAGATCAACCTCCACGTGTCCTCTTGATTTGGATGGCTGAGATTTACTTTGGAATCCTGGGATTTGGGCATTCCGATATGGACAATACCACAAACCTCTGAAGTGTTAATTTTCTAGAGTGTCAGATATGCCGACATGTGCCCTTGGCCTTCAATGGCTCATATTTAGTTCGGGACTTCGGGCAGTTCTTTCTCTATTGCTTCACTCTACAAAACCTTCTAGAGTATTAAGTCTCTGAAGTAGGAGATCTGGCGTCGCGTGTCCTCATTGATGGATGGCCCAAATGAACTTAGGGATTTGGACCTTCGGGAGTTCTTGCTTCTCATATATTTCTTTCTTCCAAAGTGGTTATCCGTTGGAGTGCAGGATCTCCTGCCATGTGTCATCTTCGATTAATGGTATGGATCTACTCTAGCTCTTCAAAGCTTCAGGAGTGGAAACCTCATCTACTTCTTGCTTCCTCCCAGAGAACGAGATCATCTGACATGTGTCCCTTTCTTGAAGATCAACGATCACGAGTGATTGTGTAAACTCAACTCGCTCACTCTTTAATTTCCTTCCTGATCTTCGCAAAGAGAAGATTCTCGTCCGTAGTGGGATTGATATCCACCGTTGATCTATTGATCTAGCAAGATCAATGATCCTGAGGAATTGCGGGCTCACAACTTGATTATGCTTTAATTTCCTTTCCAATCTCTGCAAGGCGAAGATGCTTGTTCGTAGTGGGATTGATATCCACTATTGACCTATTGATCTAGCAAGATCAATGATCCTGAGGGATTTCATGCTCACAACTTTCTCATGCTTTAATTTCCTTCCCAATATCCGCAATGGCTCCCCACCGTTGATCTCTCTTCAATGAGATCTGACGGTATTGACTTAAATTTTGCTTGATCTGACGGCTTATCTTTCTCTCGCCCAGATCTAACGGCCATTTTTTTTTTGCCTCTTATGCATGTTCCTCGTCCTTTATAAGCTCAATTAAAGGCTCAGATTTGTTCCCGCGACCGATCTTATGACTTCTTTAGCTTGTCTTTTTTTGCTTCTACAAAATTCCTCCTGAAGAAAGAATTTCACGAATCTTTCACGAATTATTTAAATGCTCACAAATCTTTAATTGTTTCGTCCTTCTGCAGCTCTACTTCCTCGTGCTTGTTGTCTCCAACGATCTTTTGAGCATACTGTGGACTGGTCTCCAAGATCTATGAAGAATCTCGTGTCTTGTTCTCTTGTCTACGAGACAATGTACGCTCTATGCTCTTCTTCCTAGGATCGAGCTGCTCTCTAGGCACTGTAAAGAGGCTTACATCCTAAGATTTGATACCATGAAAAAATCAGAAGCAAAGAAGATATTACAGAGAAGAAGAAATTGGAAACAAGAATAAGTAGAGCACCATTCATTAAAGGAAAAGCGTTGAGCTAAATAAGCTTCAACAAATCAAGAAAATCAAAAAACCATCGTACATTAGTGTACAGTCACATATTGTTGAGGTTACAAATATAATTAACAATACATGCCATACAAATAATCAAATTTAATTAATTAAAAACCTATAAACAATANGACATGACAAGCATTATCCATATAGGATATTTTCCCTAACAATCTCACTTTCCTTCATCTCATTATTCCACAATTAAGCATGGGTTCTCTTACTCCACAAAGCATCTTCCCGTGAGATATTTCACCATAAGGGGACCACTTTGGAGTTCATCCATATTTACTTCTTATCAAAAATGACAAATAAATAATGAGTCATATTTACATCAAACAATATTGGGTCCATTACCCAAACCTTTGTGATACGGGTCTTTCTTCAAGGGTTGACATCAATGACAACCAACCTTAATCAAGACTTGCTTCTCACATCTGTCTTTCTTCCTAAGTGGTTATCCGCCAGAGTGTAATATCTCCTGCCACGTGTCAGCTTCGATTAATGGTATGGATGTACTCCAACTCTTCAGAGCTTTGGGAGTGGAAACCTCATGTTCTTCTTGCTTCCTCCCAGAGAACGAGGTCATTTGGCACGTGTCCCTTTCTTGAAGATCAACGACCATGAGTGATTGTGTAAACTCAAATCTCTCACTCTTTAATTTCCTTCCCGATCTCCGCAAAGTGAAGATGCTCATCCATAGTGGGATTAATATCCACTGCTGATCTGTTGATCTAGCAAGATCAACGATCTTGAGGAATTGTAGGCTCACAACTTGCTCATGCTTTAATTTCCTTCCTGATCTTATCAATGCGAAGATGCTTGTTCATAGTGGTATCGATATCCACCATTGATCTATTGATCTAGCAAGATCAATGATCCTGAGGAATTGTAGGCTCACAACTTGCTTACGCTTTAATTTCCTTCTCGATCTCCGCAAGGCGAAGATGCTCATTCGTAATGGGATCGATATCCACTGTTGATCTGTTGATCTATAAAGATCAATGATCCTGAGAGATTTCATGCTCATAACTTGCTCACGCTTTAATTTCCTTCCCAATATCCACAATGGATCCCCATCGTTGATCTCTCTTCAATGACATCTGACGGTCTTGACTTAAATTTTTCTTGATCTGACGGCTTATCTTTCTCTCGCCCAGATCTAACGGCTAAATTTTTTTTTGCCTCTTTTGTGTGTTCCTCGTCCTTTATAAGCTTAATTAAAGGCTCAGATTTGTTCTCGTGACCAATCTTACGGCTGCTTTAGCTTGTCTGTTTTTGCTTCTATGAACTTCCTCCTGAAGAAAGAATTCCACGAATCTTTCACGAATTATTTAAATGCTCACAAATCTTCAATTGGTTTGTCCTTCTGCAGCTCTCCTTCCTTGTGCTTGTTGTCTCCAACGATCTTTTGAGCATACTGCAGATTGGTCTCCAAGCTCTATGAAGAATCTCGTGTCCCCTTCTCTCATCTATGAGACAATGTAAGCTCTGTGCTCTTCTTCCTAGGATCGAGCTACTCTCTAGGCACTGTGAAGAGGTTTACATCCTAAGATTTGATACCATGAAAAGATCAGAAGCAAAGAAGATAATACAGAGAAGAAGAAATTGGAAACAAGAATGACTAGAGCGCCATTCATTAAGGGAAAAGAGTGGAGCTAAATAAGCTTCAACAAATCAAGAATATCAAGAAACCATTGTACAGCTCGCCGGGAAAGGTGGCAGTATATAGTCACATATTGTTGAGGTTACAAATATAATTAACAATACATGCCATACAAATAATCAAATTTAATTAATTAAAAACCTATAAACAGATTAATTTGGTGAGAAGAATATCATAATGATTAATGTTGTGGGAAATGGTTTAGAAGAAACTCTACCAAAATCTTTTTATTGTGAAACATTTTGAGAATATTGTTTTGAAGAATCTACTATGCTAATTATGAAACAAGTGGTTGTGGTTTTATGATTCAAAGATATAATATAAAGAAGTTTATATAACAATGGTTTTTTACATAATATTTA
>SNQJ01S0005343.1:227879-255007 GCA_010110895.2 Picea sitchensis
ACTATTGAAAATTAAAAAGAAAAAAGACTCAGTTTTCATTCTAGTTAGTTAATTAACATTAACATAATAATATATCACATATATAATATTAATTAATTATTTTTTAAAACTAAAAAGTTTAATGAACTTACTCTTTTTTCTAGTTAGTTAACACCAAATGTGGATCCAACTAATATATAATAATGGTAGAGAAATTAAAAATAAAAATATAGAAATATTGTTTCATAGACAAAACCATGTTCATTGATTTTATAGCAAATTAGTCATACTATCTTAGCCACATATATCTCAACTACACATTAAACTAGGAAACTTTGTTAAAGAGAATCTCACTCAATTATCTCTATCTTTTAATAACAAAATACATTGTCAAAGATAATTCTTTGGAAATTATTAGGACAAGTAAGAGTAAATATTCCAACACTCTTCCTTAAGGAGTACTTGTATTAATATCTACCTCGTTAGGTCTTTTTCGTCATCTTCAGCTTCGATCTTTATATTGCTGAGTTTCAATGTACTGCTTCATTTCACTTGCTTCCCCTCATTATAAATCACCTACGATTTTTTGGCTTACCCCTAACCATTAGAATGCTCAAGTCATTTTGAATGTCCACGAACCATCAAACCAAGTGGTTTCTGGATGACCACAAACTTCGTATACAAGTTGTTTCATCTGACCACGAGGCTCACACAAAAGTGGTTTCGGCTAACCATGAACCATCATGATGGGGAAAGTGATTTACAATGCAGATTATCTCTTAGACTTTCTTCACTATGAGCATCATCCTCTAATTTTATTCTTCTTCGTTTTGTACTTGCATAAAACTGATTAAATTGAACTGCTTCTTCAGGTTGTACCCGCAAACAACTAATCATGGATGTCCATATAAAAAGAAATCCATCTACCAAGATAAATGAGTACCATCCATTGTACTCTCTAATTCTCTAGGAATCCTTTTCAGCTACATGGTTCATCCACATGTTAAACATAGTTCTTCGACATGTTAAACTCTCCTTTAATAATATTTTGGTCCCAACCAACTAACTCTCTAAGATTACTCCATCTCACATCCCCCCCTTAATCGAAGATTCAACTTCTCCAACTCACCATTAAGTTGAGATATAAGTCCACTTGCCACTCTCATATCTATTAGAGTGGTAGTTTCTATAACTTGATTCCACATCATCTCTATGCACAAGAGGGATACATGTTGCATGATTACATGTGCTACACACTTATCCATGTAGGACTCAGCATGGCTTACAAAACACTTGGGGAATTCAACTTTCCTATAGCTAAGTTTTACATCTTGGACCAATAACCTTTGGGGTGTCGGGTACAACCGATCATGCAACCCCTATAACACATGCATCATTATAACATCTCATCTCAAGTACAAAAAACATTCTAAATGCTTTACTAAATTCCCAACAAACTACAAACCCATTACATATGCCAACCTTATGTTTTACCTCTTCGTTTAGAGTCTTGTTTTCCCTTTACTAGACATGATTAGTGTCCATGGTCATTCTTCATTCAATTCTTTTACCTCTCCAAGAAGAGTATTCCTTCTTTTTCTTTCACCATTCATCTTTATGAGATTCTTCCTCTTTCCATACTTGATCATGAGTCTAAGACTATTTGTTTTGTCTTCTTATTTCATCTTCTTCTTTGCAATTTTAACTATAAACTATCGTGCAACAATATTAGATCCATTCTCCTCTTCTGCAAATTTTAGTGTCTTTGCAGATATTGACCCCTTTATTGTTATGACAGCGATATTATTCACTCAAATCAGAGAGACAACTAACACAAAACTCACACAACGATGATTTCTCCTCCACTCATAATTCAGTGCCCTCCCCTGAGGGAGTGAGGTTGCACACACAAATCTGTGTTCATTGATATCATAGAAAACTACTACAAACTTCTCATAGAAAACTACTACAAACTTATATACATCAAACTTGGTTAATCTAGTTGAGAGAATATCTTAACCACACACCAAGTAGGAGACTTTGTTAAAGAGAATCTCTCTCACACTTAGCTATCTAACAACCTCCTAAACTATAGGATCAAACATCTCACATAGAGATTGAATCTACCTCTTAATAACAAAATACATTATCAAACACAATCTTCTCACACATGACATAATAACAAAATACATTATCAAACACAATTTTCTCACACATAACAAAGAAAGAGTTACATATTCCAACATTTTAACTTTGTAAACACTCTTAATTTTGGATAATGAATCAAATTGTTGTATGAGACCATATTTGACTGCTAAAGTCTATGGAGGTATACATACCCTACGGATTTGAACTTGCTACCTCCAAGGACAAAATACATGTTCTTAACCATTAGGCCAACTGAAGTTGTACCATAAGCACTATTCTAAAAGGTGTTGACTCATCATTATTATTCAAAGAAAACCATGCCATCTGAAATAAACCAGTTGGGAGATGGTTTGTAAGGTAATCAACATTCATTCCTACAAAATTCCTAAGGTCTTAGAATAACTAAGAAATTGAAGATTCACTAAAATTAAATATATGAAACACTAATATAAATAAAACCCAATGTGTAATGGATGTAAACTATTTGTTTTTATCCATCTTAATCAGATTCCAATTTCTGCTGGTATTACTTTCTCCGTTCTAAAATATGTATTGGAAATCGACAAATCATTTCATTTTGGCTGACGGAAAGCAGGAGGTCCTGTCTTCTTGCAGGTGATCCCAACTGGATATGTAACCTAATATTGATTTAAATTTATAAGGTACAAAATTCAAATATTTAAATCTAAAGCATCAGTTAACTCTCTCGAATATTGATGATCGATCAAATAGGGTTGCCCCCTGTGTTTACTGGGTAAGACATTGATTTTGAATTCAAAGAGAATTATTATTTAGTGAAAAAAAATACGATATGCAATTATTTAGTGACAAAATAATAAAGAAAGTCTAGCAAGCTCTGCTCCTGATAGAATCTAGGCACTGATCCAAACCGCATTTCAACTTTGACTGCTTGACAGTTTTTACTTTCCTGTAAAAATATGACACATATTATAGGAGTCGTGTTTGGTACTGCATTTTAACGTCTTCAAGTTCACAGTTTTTTAAGAAAATAATGTATTTTCTGTTTATTTTTTATGTTAAGAAATTACTACTAATAATAAATCTTTTTATCAATTGGATCTAGTTTAGGTAATTGGGAGGATGGGTTATTAACTTCCCCAGCCAGATTCAATTCGTTGATGTGGACTTATCTCGTGTTGTGAACCAGAAACAATGGAAGAAGAATATCTGCCTCCATGTTAAGTCAGGCAAGAAACAACAACAAATGTGTGAACCGCATTTAAGAAAACCTAAAATATGGAAGAGGAACACCAGTTTCCATGTTAGGTTAGGTAACTGACAAGAACAAGCGTGTTGATTATTATTGAGCTGTAATAGCCTAACTTAAACGGCAAAACTGAGAAGTGTGAATCGCGTCGCGACTTAAAGTAATGTCGTCATCTAAATATGCTTAAACACGAATCTTATTTTATGGCCGGAGAACATGTATTTCACAAGCTCTCATTCGACGGGATAAAAACGTTACAATTACATCCGTTACTATTTTTTGGCATCATTTTTTTATTTTCGTAAAGAATCAGAGATCAGAGCTCGGATTTTGTTTGTGAGACGTTAAGAAAAAAACATATGCATATGCTTTCATAGAGGAATCATCATTTAGAAAAATATTGTAAAAAAAAAACTATTTTCAATAATTATTATTGAAATATAGTTGTCAAATTCGGTAGAATCGGACTAAAAAGATTCGAAAATTCGGCTATTCGATTTCGCGGATTCGAAGATTAATACGTGAATTCGAATTCCGTTTGGGAAGTCGATTACAGAAAAATAATGTGATAATTTATTCACTGAAAATCCTGGGTTTGTGTAGTAATTTGTTCATCGGGAAGCTTTCGCAGGGGTAATAGGTTCCACCGGCAATACCCAAAATTTATGGGCCGCCCGTGCAGACCTGGTTAGGCCAGTGATGATGTTTAAGTTTAGGGTTTGATAATGTTTAAGTTTAGGGTTTAATATACATACGGATTTCGAATTGTTATAATCGACATTATAATATTTAGAAGTATGCATAACTAAAATCATATTTTGTATACTTTGGCTTTTCTTATATACCAGGATTTAAAAATATGATCAATTTTATGTATGTTGTTTTTCCATAAAGATTTTTTCCTCTAAGAGAGACCAATACCCTTAGAGATCAATATTAAGAAACCAATATTTTTTTATGACATTTTATTCACCATCACTACATTGTATTTAATTTGCTACAAGAATTAAAAATTACCTTTACTATTATTTTTTTATGACATTTTATTCACCACCACCACATTGTATTTAATTTAGTAGCCGAGAATTAAAAATTACCTTTACTATTTTTTTTCCAACAATCACGCACATAGTAACATTGAGTCTCCAGATACCACCAGGTCATTTTATGTGGGAACAGCGTTGGTGAATGGGAAATATTGCATCAACCAAAAGGATTTCCTTTGACATCATGTTTCCATTTTATTTTGTTTGAGAAAGGGCACACAACTAAGATAGGGTTGTTGGTTTGATTTGACATAGCAGTATGGCAAAGACGATCTATTATTTTCTTTTTTTTAACTATAGGAAATTGGTAACTTTGAAAGTGAGTGATTTGGATTAGGCTGCTATTAAATTTACTAGTTTTCATTGTAACTCAAAAATATATTCGACAAACTATAAGCTATATATATATATATATATATCAATATAAGAGATATTTACAATAAGCTACATATATCAATATAAGAGATATTTACAATAAGCTACATATATCAATATAAAATATATTTAGTAAGTTTTAGTAGTGGATGTCTAACATTATTAGAATAGATCAAATGTTTCATCACAAATTTAACATAGTTAAAAAATTTGTGTGAATCACCTTTCAATTATTCAAATTATTATTTCACATTGTTAATTATCACAAACAAAAATTTGTGTGAATCACTTTCCAACCATTCAAATTATTACTTCACATTGTTAGCTATCACAAACAAAATTTATGAAGAAAAATTAAAACCTATAAAAGGAATATACAATTCTAAATCTATTTGTTCATGAAAAAAAATTAAAACCTTTAACATAGTTAAAATTTCTGTGAAACACCTTCCAACCATTCAAACTATTACCTCTTAACATTGTTAACTATCACAAACAAAATTTATGAAGAAAATTTAAAACCTATAAAAAGAATATACAATTCTAAATCTATTTGTTTATGAAAAAAAATAAAACCTTTAACATAGTTAGAAAATTTGTGTCAATCATCTTCCAACCATTGAAACTATTACCTCTTAACATTGTTAACTATCATAAACAAAATTTGTGAAGAAAAATTAAAACCTATAAAAAGAATATACAATTCTAAATCTATTTGTTCAAATCTATTTGAAAGCACCCTGTTAGCTTTCAAAACCATCCTTGCAATTTGGTACAAATTCAGGAAAACACCTCCTATTGTCCCTTTAGTTGATTCCTTTCACCTTAGTGCATTCCATATTTGGAGTATTCTTATGCAAATTAAGACTCTTAAGTGGAAGCATAAACTAACAAGATTTTAATACCAAAGAAAATAAAACCAAGATAAAACTGAGAACAAAAATCAAAACCCAATACAAAACCACAGGGAAATGATAAATGGTATTCTTATTATTCAAAGGAGAATTACATTAGTGGACATACTCATACAACCATCCTCTCCTCTCTATGCACACACCACAATCCACAATATTGTGTCTTGCTCACACACTTCACTGCACATACACCTGTAGGGGTATCCTCGTATATGTATCATCTATCACAGAATTACATGAACTGATCATAAATATATCACACGATTACACAACATATTCACTGTAGTGTACATTCATGCACAGAGTAAACTTAGTTGATCTGCATGTGAATGTTACCGCATGGGAAATTAGTTGGCACTTTTCCAACCATCTCCACCTTGACAAACATTTGCCTGATATATCATGCCTGAATTAATTCATCACCTTTCCTACAAGCCAAGAGAAGCCAAACACCATCACATCTCTGCAACTTCTCTAACAATACCATTATGTGAACATGTCTGCCTGATTCGCTCCTGTATGGACCATTCTACCTCCATCAATAACATTTCTTATAACGAGATGCACTTGGCCATTTTGATACACTGGACTATTAGTCAAATGCACAACACTTTGACCACCACAAAACACCTCATCATATACCTGTCCAAACTTACCTAATAGATCCTTGCATTCTTGCAAGATGTAACTTGAGGTAGGTATCCTCTTGTCCAAATATCATGAATCATAGCCACAGACTAAATCACTGCAACCACTATAGGTGATACTTGTGCTTCTGTGTTTGAAACACGGTTGGGTCTCCTTTTTGACATCCACAGACACCTTAATTTTGTGACCTATATTGAATATGTTGCCTAAAACTATGAGTAATCCATTCATTTTCCTCAATGAAACACTCATTTGACTATCTCTTGGTGTACATGAGGTAATAATCATTTAACCTATGATTTTCATGGTTTATTGATAGTTAGAATAGTTAGTTATGTGCTTTATTCCATATAATAGCCTTGTTTTAGAAATTGTATTAAGATAGGGTTCTAAGACAACACTCAAGGTCATCTCGTAACCACACTCCAATTCATTCGGTACAAGAAAGTTCTACAATCATCTGGTACCTATGCTCATCCAATACTCACACTCCAAGTCATCCGGTACTAGAAGGTTCTACAGTCATTTGGTACCTATGCTCATATTGTACCAATGTTTATTTGTCACTTGTGCTCATTCGATACCAGAAGGTTCTACAATCATTTGGAACCTACGCTCATCCAGTACTCACATTCCAAGTCATCCGGTACCAAAAGGTTATACAATCATTTGTAACTATGCTCATCCGATACCAATGTTTATTTGTCACCTGTGCTCATCCAGTACCAACATCCTACAGACATCTGATACAAGATATAGTTCAGAAATTTGGAATGCATCTAGAGGAAAATCAGGGACATGGGTTTAGTCAAGAGAGACATTGACATGTAAACACATTTGATGAAATTCACCCATCTTGGACATGTGAGCCTCCATCTTAGGAGGAATGATTATGCAAAAACTAGTAAAAATCTCAAACTGCCAACTTGAGCCTCGATTTTCGTGTAGATGGTATCAAATCTAGAAATTCTACGAAATGGATTTTGTCTAGAATGTGGCAAATTGAGTAATTTGCGGGAAATGTTTCCAAATTCGAATTGTTTTGGAATATATGGGTGGATCCCTAACTTGAATCTGCCCAAATTGATGAAAAACCTAGATTTTTGTGATTTCATTCCAAAAATTGTAAAATTAGTTTTAACCAAACTTTGAGTTGGAGAATTCGGTTTTATCCATTCCTCCATGGATTTAATGTATAAATAAGAGCCTCATAGGGTTGAGAAGGAGACCATTTTTATCATAATTATCTTCATTGTTATTTTATATGGGGTTTGATATTATATGGGAAAGTGTGGAGCTATTTCTTTGTAATCAAGAAGCTAATATTTTTTAATAAATGAAAATTATTGATTATTGAAGACATTCTCCATCCTTCAGATCTGAACTAGTCTTTCAAGAGCATGCCTAGGTCAGGTAGTTTGTAACATCCCGCTCTGGCACACTGAACGAACTTATTCTTTGAGGACACTTGCTCGCAAGTGATCTGGATTATTATGCTTTTAAAACATTTGATTTTGATTATGAGGCATTATGGGTTGATGACATGTTGTTTTACTGCATTGGCCTAGAAAGGTGTTATTGACTCGGTTTACTGAGTGTGAAGAATTTTGGACCTCGAAGATGCAGAGGCATCGATGGAACCCCTTGACTCCGGATTAAGTCGGGGAGTGTACCATTGGGGTTTGATTGTTTTACTGTCATATTAGTGCATCTGATTAGATGATATGATATGGATATGTTCTGACATGATTTGTTGATGATGTAGGTTGACGACAGCTTGCCGACCAGACTCACATATGGAGTAAAGGGGTCACGCACGACTACCAGAAATGTTGAGGGAGAGGTGTGAACAACAGCCCTGCCATAGCCTACTAGCACTCCCGCCGTGGCTCGAACTATAAGTTAACATTTACCTAGTTCGAGAGGACCCACGATGCCATGAGGGAAGACTGCGACAGTCGCCCACGATGATTCTAAGGGGAAGGCAATAAGGCGGGGGCCTTATTCCTTAGAGGCCCTTAGTCTCCCACAAGTTCACTTGGCGGAGTATTGACTCCTGCGATTATTGATGTCTACCAAGTTAGTCAAGAGGTGAGTGGCAACCTTGGAGCACGTGGTGCGTCCTGAAGGGCACGTCGTGCAAGAAAAATGGAGAGAGACCAGTGGCACCCTTGGAGCACGTAGTGCATCCTGAAGGGCACGTCGTGTAAGGGAAGCAGATTAAGGCGAGTGGCTCCCTTGGAGCACCTAGTGCGTCCTGAAGGGCATGCCATGTTGTTGATGATAGAGGAATGAACCTAGATGGCCTTAGGATGAATAACGTGTTAAGAAATTTTAAAACAAATTCCCTAACCAAATGTCGCCCAGTACGAAAATTTAAGGTTTAAGTCTAAACTATGCTAGTGGTAAAATTTTATCTCTCTATAATAATAATAATAAAAACCACATAAATAATAATTATGATCTTCGTTAAATCTTGTAACATGAAGGGAGTAAGAAATTAATTGTTTAAAAAAAAAATTGTTGGATTAAAATTTAAAAACGGAACTAATTGTTTTATTACTTTGATAGTTTAAAATATACTTATTAAATGAGAAAAGGGAAAAAGGGTTAATTTCCACACCTGCCTTTTTGAGTTCTAAGTTAAAAGGGGAAAGAGGGAAAATCTAAAATATTAAGAAACTAGGAAAAGAGGGAACATAAGGGAAAAAGATGAAAGTCAAACTTAGTAAAAAAACTACCATTTAAGAGCTTTCTAATTTAAACTGAATCGACAATTTAATAATAGGGAAAGCCATTAAAACCTGTAAGAGAATTTGGGGACACCTAGGAGTGATTCTAGGAGTAACTCTAGGTGGGTGAGGGAAATAAAAATAAATAATTAATTAAAGAAATTAAATTATGGAGGAATGTAGGGGATGGGGGACACTTGTACGGAGAAGAAATTTTAGGAATTTATTTTTAAAACTTTAATTAAATGAGATTTTAGGAAAGAAAGGAATTTGAAAACTCTATATAATGAAGGAAGGAGAAGGATGAAGGATTTTCTTCTGTTGCATAACATTACGCTACAAAATTATCCACTTGACTGACTTAACTTGTGGGAGTTGAGATACCCATCTCAGTGAGGAGTGGTAGCTCGGCCTTGCGAGGTGAGCTGGGAGCTAGTCAAAATCTTTGGATAGTGAGTGTGTGGCCCCTTTGCAGTTCAGGGGGATAAGGGGGAAGAAGAGTACCCCTAGCATTGGCTGGGAGGTACCGGTGAAGTCTCGTCGGTCGACAAGCAGGAGTTGCATGGAACGCGCGGGACGTCACTCAAAGCGGGCGATCAGGCAATGGTACACTTTCTTCGTTTGTATGGTAAATTGTTTTAGAACTTAAGCTTGAATATGAATTTTTACTTGGGTAAGTGAACTATTTGTCTAGATGGTTTTCTGAAAATTTCTTAGCCTAGCTCGATGATAGATTGACTCCCATGGCTTCATTTCCCCGCACGTCTTGACCACCTTGCTGTGTTGATTATGACCTTCGTGGTTGTTTAGCCTTCATCCCTAGCTCACCAGTCCTCTCCTGAGCAGTCGGCCAAGAGCCTGATCTACGGTCGTCGCCTTAGCGTTAAAAGACCTATGGATCTCAATGCCCTGCTTTCCTGTGTGAGGATGATGAGCGAAGAATGAAACTGCTAGCCATCTACCCTTGATGTTTGTCCCTAGCTGATTGTTGATTCCGCCATTTGGTAATGACCTTTGCGGGTGGATTATCTTGTGTCTTGGTTGGTTTTCTCTATGCCTTGACTGATATAACCCCTACAATCACTTCATGACTTTTCCCATTGGATCCTTGCGTTCTCTTATTGTTGTCTGCGTTGTATTAGGGTTATAGAATTAGAAGCACAAATTGATTCCGTGTCTGCAAATTTTGGGTATTCTGGCAATGAAGAAAAAAAAATGGAATGGTTTCATGTCTGCACTTTTTTTTATTTTTCGTATTCTGGCAATGGAAAAACGAATTTATTTCATGTCGACATTTCTATATTGGTCTCCTAGAATGGAAAACGTTTTTGTTTGATTTTCATGTCTTCATTATATTTGTATCTTGGCAATGGAAAAACAAAATCATTTCCCTTGTCTGTGTTTTTTTTATAATTGATATCTTGGTAAGGGAAGGGAATTTGGTCATTCTTGTATGTGTTGCATTTAACATCCGGGCAATGAAAAAGGGAAGTCACGATTTTCCATTTAAAAACGTGTATGAATTTGCTGTGAATGCCCAGGAATTGCAAACTAAATGGTGTTTCATTTATTCTTATGATTTCCCACGAAATGAAAATTACTTAACACTTTGTTTTTCCAGATTACCAACCACGTTTTTGCCCTTCAAAATGTTGACCGTTTAGCCGATTGATTGCCCACGAATTTTTACTATTTAAATGAATGACAGAGTTGATGTAAATGCCTACGAATTGATGCTAAAAATATTGACTGAATTTGTTGTTGCATGCCCTCGAATAACTGTTAAAACAGATGACTCTGTCGCTACCTTAATTGACCACGATTTGGCCTTCAACTGTGACAACGTTTTTCCTTTAGCTGGTGTCTGTGTTTTTCCACCGATTGACCATGTCTTGCCATCTAAATTGGAATGCGTGTTGGGATTGGGCACGAGTTGCCACCATTGTGTACTGCGTGTTGCTACCGTTTTATTAATTTCCTTGTACAGTTTTATTAATTGAGTTTATTACAGTTTTATTACAGTTTAATTATAGTTTTATTAATTGCCTTTATTACAGTTTCATTACAGTTTTATTACAGTTTTATTACAAGTTTTATTAATTGCCTTGTACAGTTTTATTAATTGCCTTTATTACAATTTTATTATAGTTTAGTTACAGTTTTATTAATTGCCTTTATTATAGTTTCATTACAGTTTTATTACAGTTTTATTAATTGCCTTGTACAGTTTTATTGTCGTTGCTACAGTTTTATTACAGTTAATGATATATTAATTGTCTTGCTACAGTTTTATTAATTGCCTTGTCAACATTATATGGATTGTTATTGTTACCTTAATTGCCCTGCCAATGCTTTACTAATGGTTATGTTAATTAAAGCGTTAATCACATTGTCTTTGTTATCTTACTCATTATGATAATAGTCATGAGAATGACCTTGTTATTTCGCTATTAATTATTTGATAACAGTTATGTCAACTGCCTTGTCATTTTATATATTAATGGTTAGGTAACATCTATGCTAATTGACTTATTAATTAATACAACAACGTTAATAGTTAGAAGTCTCCTTCTCATTATTAATAAGACAAGTAGTATTGTTAGTTCGTTCAATTTAGATAGCCCACATGTCGAGATTTAATTGTTCATCACTGTTATAATGGTAGCTTTCTACCATAAAATTGTTAATGTTGTTAATTAAGTTGGTGGGCTAGTTGGATGGAGATTTAGATTAATATCGAATTGCCCATTTAAACGGTGATTAATGATTAAATAGTTTAGTAAGTATTGACCCAAGTAGAGGTTAAAATCACTAAATTAAATTGTGGTCAATGATTGAATTGTGATGCATAATTTCCGAATTGTTCGTAGTCGATGTTATTTTTATCGAATTTGATGATTAAATTGTGATGCAGAATTTCCAAACTGATTCATAATTGATGTTATTGATTGAATTTAATGACTAAGGTATAATGTAGAATGGTCGATTGGATTGTATCTAATTTTAATTTGATGTTGAGTTAAAGATCGATTTATAATTTAGACTTGCTAAATTTAGATGGATAATCTATGCCGAAACAATTTGCAACTTGACGTGCCACGTTAGAATGGAACCCATGTTAAGTTAGGATGTAATCATGGACCGGTTAGCTTGGGTGATTGGTGGGGTAGGGGACGATGTCGTGTGGGTTGTCGTCACGCCTTTGTCTTCGTCCTCTTGTGTCTCGTCGACCTTTTGTGTGGGGGTAGGTATAGTCTCCCAATCACTATTTGATTCCTAGCGCGTCGGAGTTTCCTAGATTCCTTAGTCCAGATAACTTATGTTGCGCCGAGGTTATTGACGCGTCTAACACCTGGGAACGACATGATTCCTGATGCGCAGATCATGGTGTGCCTTATGGGATAGCGACGAACAAGACCTTGGCCAGAGTTAGTGCGTTCGGTGTGAGTTTGTCGGGTGTTGCAAGTTGCTTGGTGCCTGGGTTGAACACCTTCAAGCATTAGGTAGGTGCACCTTGAGGTTCTCATCTTGCTCGTCTAGGCCATTGTGTAGGGATGGGGAGGTTTTCCCTCAGCTTGTAGGTGTGGTCGTGTTGTGTTGGACGAGTAGTCGATCCTCCATGTTATTTTGTGCATGTTTTTCCCAGTCGCCCTTATGCCTGTGTGTGGAGTCTTAATTGTTGTTGCCTATTCTACGAGTGTGGTGCTCACCGTCAGCTATGTCATCTAGCTATAATCATCATAGTTCTCCTATTATTGTAAAAAAAAATTGCACTGTTGTTTCGCTTATAGTCGTAATGAAGGGGAACGTTACATATGGTATCAGAGTGGGTTCAACCCTACGACTGTGGATCACCAGGCTTTCCACTACAGTAAATCCATGTGTATTAACCCTTGTGTTAAGTAAAAAACTTAACGTTTCCTCATGGAGATCGCATTTAGAGGGCGCCCTGAGGGTCCACAACACGCAATATGCTCTGCACTAAGTTACCCAGAAACTTAAGGTCAAGAAGTTCGAGTTTGGCCTTACTGCTAGAATTCGACTTCTACTTCGGGTACCAGTATTACTGGATCGAAGAAAGTGTGTTGGACGTGTGTGGAGCCACACTACCAGTGCGACTTCCCGTGGAGAGGACTAGAGCGTACGAATCATCTGTACCCAATATCGTGGGAGATATGGGCAAGGCCCATCGGATTCATGCAGTGGTGAATAATCGCCAGGAAGAGCATCAATCAACTGTGCTCGAGACGACTGGTATTGTCGCTGACCAGACCCTTAGTATTTTGATAGATCCTGGTGATACCGAGAGTTTCATTTTGGGTGCAACACTAAAAAGGATTAAGGTAAAGGCGGTCGAACAGGATGAGTTTAGCTTCATAGAGATGGCCTCAGAAGACAAACAAAAGGTTGGAGGAAAGCTTACAGGCGGTATCCTTAACCAGGGAGAGTTTGTCACAAGGGCCAACCTGTACGTCACGATCTTAGGATCTTATGATGTTGCAACTGGTATGGACTGGTTGGAATCACATGAGGCGATACTAAACTCTAAGATGAAATGGTTGAGCTTGGTTGATGATGAGGGACAGAGATGTGTGATCGTAGGACAGAACCAGGGAGTTTCCCTGAGGTTCATCTCTTCCTTACAACTATGGCAGAGCATGCGCAAGGGGTGAAAGCTTTATTCTATCATTGCGTTAAAAAAGAAGGGATTAGTGAAAGGTTTAGAACACCTTACGGTGGTGAGAGAGTTTGTAGACGTATTTCCAGAGGAGTTACCTGGGATGCCACTGGAGAGGGAATTGGAGTTTACTAGACCTAAAATCCGGAACAAAACCAATAGCTAGAACACCTTATCGGATGTCAATCCCGGAGTTACAGGAGTTGAGAATGCAACTGAAGGAGTTGTTGGACCTGGGACTGATACATCCTAGTGTGTCACCGTGGGGTGCACCTGTTATTTTCATACGAAAGAAGGATGGGTCATGGAGGCTCTACATTGACTACCATCAATTGAACAAGGCCACGATCAAGAATCAATATTTGTTGCCAAGGATTGATGATCTGTTCGAACAAATGAAGGGCGCGATGGTGTTCTCAAATATTGATTTGCGATAAGGGTATCACTAGTTATGAATTAAGGAAGATGACGTCCCTAAGACCGCCTTTAAGATGAGGTTGGGACATTACGAGTTTACTATTTTACCATTTGGACTAACAAACGCCCCGGGGGTATTTATGAGTTTGATTAATGGGGTGTTCCGTGAGTACTAGGACAAGTTCGTCCAAGTATTCATTGATGATATTTTGATTTAATCTTGGACAAGGGAGGAGGATGAAGAGAACTTGTGCTTGGTACTATAGTGTCTGTGAGAGAACAAATTGTATGGGAAGTTATCCAAATGCTCATTTTATCATTCGAAGATCCACTACTTAGGGTACGTCATCTCCGGTGAAGGTATCGTTGTGGATCCAGCAAAGGTCGAGGCTATTATGGAATGGCCTGCACTGACGAATATCCTGGAAGTGTGTATCTTCATGGGTTTAGCAGGATACTATCTATGATTCATCGAGGGATTTTCGAAGATATGAAATCTGATCATGGAATTGCAGAAGAAAAAAAAGAAGTTTGTTTGGACCGAGAAATGCGCTGAAGCATTTCGGAGGCTCAAGGAATTTTTGACAATAGAACCGATACTAAAGTTCCTGGACATGGACACAGACTTCTTGGTATGTGCTAACACATCCAAGGAAGGCTTAGGTCGAGTCTTGATGCAAGACGGATGAGTGATCGCTTACATTTCAAGGAAACTAAGATGGCATGAGGAGAACTATGTGACGCACGATTTGGAGTTGTTAGCCATCATACATGCCTTGAACGTTTCGAGACACTACCTTGTTGGATGAAAATTTGAACTAAAGACTGACCACTGTGGACTACAACACATCTTTATGCAAAGCAACCTGAACACACAACAACAGAGTTGGTCAGAATTGCTTAGCGAGTACAACTTCGAGCTTACTTACGTAAAAGGAACAGTGAACCGAGTGGCAGACGCATTGAGTCAAAGACCGCACATCTTTTCGATGCTACCTCTCTAGATGATTCTACGTGAAAAGATTCTAACTTTACAATGTGATGATGACTGGTACAAAGAGGTAGAGGGTTTTATCGGACAAAACACAATGATGGTACCACGATTGAAGTATTTTCATTTGATAGCGATGGTTTATTGAGGTTTAAAAATCGGATCTACGTGCCACTGGATGATGAGTTGAGGATGTTGATCCTGAGCGAGGCTCATAGAGCACTTTACATGGCTCACCCGGGAGTCACGAAGACGAGGGCAGACCTTAAACCCTTATTCTTCTAGAAGGGAATGAAGACAAACATAGTCAACTATGTGGCCAGATGTCTAGAATGTTAGTAGGTAAAGGTTGAACATAGACACCCAACAGGATTACTACAACCAAATGCTATTCCGGAATCGAAATGGGAGGTTATTTCGATGGATTTTATTGTTGGATTGCCAGTGATGGTAAGGAGACATGACTCGATTTTCATAGTAGTAGACACTCTAACGAAGAGTGCTCACTTTGTTCCTATGCGTACAACATATCGGGCACCTGACTTAGCTAGAGTTTTCATCAATGAGATTGTGAGGTTGCATGGCGTGCCTAAGAGGATTATATCTGATCGAGGATCGATGTTTATTGGATGATTTTGGATGAGTTTCTAAGAGGCCTTGGAAACCCAACTTAACTTTAGTACTGTGTATCACTCGGAGATTGATGGGTAGACCGAATGAACGAACTAGACCTTGGAGGACATGTTGCGCATGTACGTGATGGACCAACAAAAGGGTTGGGAAGAATTCTTTCCACGGGTGAAGTTTGCTTACAACAACAATTACCAGAGAACCATTGAGATGGCGCCTTTTGAGTTTCTCTACGGGTGACCGTGTCGAACACCTTTGAGTTGGGATCAACTAGAGGATAGGGTCTTGGTGGGACCATAAGAGATCCAAGAAATGGAAGAGAAAATGAAAACAATAATACAAAGGATCCAGGAAGCGTAGGATCGATAGAAGAATTATGTCGATGTGCATCGTGTCGACCATAGTTACGATGTGGCGATCAAGTATTTTTGCAGTTGTAACTGCATAAGAGTTTGATCCAGTTGGAAAAAGGGGCTAAAAATATCTCCTAGGTTCGTGGTAACCTACAATATTGTGGAAAGGAGAGGCTCGCGGCCTATTGACTAGCCTTGCCTGATTCTTGAGGCGTTTGCACAATGTATTGCATGTCTCCGTTGAGACTTTATGATTAGTGATCCTTCACATGATTTGACTTGACCACCTTGCGGGTGTCAGACGAGGGTGTGCTCATGGCTGAGCCGATTCGAATCTTGGATCATTACATCCAACAACTACGGTGTCGAATAGTAGATCAAGTCAAGGTCCACTGGGACAACTATAGTCCACACTCGGCGACCTAGGAGGACCCATATGATATGCGCCAGCAGTTTCCATTTTTGTTTGACAGATAGGCTTATAATACTGTGATATGCTTTATTTCGGCATTTACACCATGAAAATTCGGGATAAAGTTTAGACCAAGAGGGGGTGTATGTAACATCCCGCTCTGGCACACTGAGCGAACTTATTCTTTGAGGACACTTGCTTTCAAGTGATCCAAATTATTATTCTTTTAAAACATTTGATTTTGATTATAAGGCATTATGGGTTGATGACATGTTGTTTTACTGCATTGGCATAGACATCTGCTATTGACTTGGTCTACTAAGTGTGCAGGATTTTGGACCTCGAAGATGTAGAGGCATCGATGGAACCCCTAGACTCTGGATCGAGTCGAGGAGTGTACCATTGGGGTTTGATTGTTTTACTGTGATATTAGTGCATCTAATTAGATGATATGATATGGATATTTTCTGACATGATTTGTTGATGATGTAGGCTGATGATAGCTTTCCAACCAGACTCACATATGGTGTAAAGGGGTCACGCACGACTACCAGAGATGTTGAGGGAGAGGTGTGGACAGCAGCCCTGCCACAACCTACTAGAACTCCCGCCGTGGCTTGAACTGTAGGTTAACATTTACCTAGTTCGAGAGGACCCACGATGTCATGAGGATAGACTGCGATAGTCGCTCACAATGATTCTAAGGGGCGTGCAATAAGGCGGGGGCCTTATTCCTTAGAGGCCCTTAGTCTCCCACAAGTTCACCTGGCGGAGTATTGACTCCAAAGGTTACTGATGTCTACCAAGTTAGTCAAGAGGCAAGTGGAACCCATGGATCATGTGGTGCATCCTAAAGGGTAGGTCACACAAGAAAAATGGAAAGAGGAGAGTGGCACCCTTGGAGCACGCAATGCGTCCTGAAGGGTACATCGCGCAAGGGAAGCAAATTAAGGCGAGTGGCTCCCTTGGAGCACCTAGTGCGTCCTGAAGGAATGTCGCGTTGTTGATGATAGAGGAATGAACCTAGATGGCCTTAGGACGAAAAACGTGTTAAGAAATTTTAAAACAAATTCCCTAACCAAATGTCACCCAGTACGAAAATTTAAGGTTTAAGTCTTTACTATGCTAGTGGTAAAATTTTATCTCTCTATAAAAAATAATAATAATAAAAATAAAAATAAAAACCACATAAATAATAATTATGATCTTCATTAAATCATGTAACATGAAGGGAGTAATAAATTAATTGTTTAAAAAAAAATCAGTTGGATTAAAATTTAAAAAGAGAATTAATTGTTTTATTACTTTGATAATTTAAAATATACTAATTAAATGAGAAAAGGGAAAAAGGGTTAATTTCCACACCTACCTTTTTGAGTTCTAAGTAAAAAGGGGAAAGAGGAAAAATCTAAAATATTAGGAAACTAGGAAAAGATGGAACATAAGGGAAAAAGAGGAAAGTCAAACTTAGTAAATAATCTACCATTTAAGAGCTTTCTAATTTAAACTAAATTAACAATTTAATAATAGGGAAAGCCATTAAAACCTGTAAGATAATTTGGGGACACCTAGGAGTGATTCCAGGAGTAACTCTAGGTGGGTGAGGGAAATAAATATAATTAATTAATTAAAGAAATTAAATTATGGAGGAATGTAGGGGATGGGGGACACTTGTACGGAGAAGAAATTTTAGGAATTTATTTTTAAAACTTTAATTAAATGAGATTTTAGGAAAGAAAGGAATTTCGAAACTCTATATAATAAAGGAAGGAGAAGGATGAAGGATATTGTTCTGTTGCGTAACGCTATGCTGTAGAATTATCCACTTGACTGACTTAACTTGTGGGAGTTGGGATACCTAGCTCGGTGAGGAGTGGTAGCTCGGCCTTGCGAGGTGAGCTAGGAGCTATTCAAAATCTTTGGATAGTGAGAGTGTGGCCCCTTTGTGGCTCGGGGGGCTAAGGGGGAAGAAGAGTACCCCTAGCATTGGCTGGGAGGTACTGGTGAAGTCTCGTTGGTTGGCAAGTGTGAGTTGCACAGAATGCGTGGGACGTCACTCAGAGCAGGCGATCAGGTAGCGATACACTTTCTTCATTTGTATGGCAAATTGTTTTAGAACTTATGCTTGAATATGCATTTTTACTTGGGTAAGTGAACAATTTGTCTAGATGGTTTTTTGAAATTTTCTTAGCCTAGCTTGATCATAGATTGACTCCCATGGCTTCATTTCCCCTATGTCTTGACCACCTTGCTGTGTTGATTGTGACCTTCGTGGTTGTTTAGCTTTCGTCCCTAGCTCACCAGTCCTCGCCTGAGCAGCTAGGAGCCTAATCTACGGTCGTCGCCTTAGCCTTAAAAGACCTATGGATCTCAATGCCCTACTTTATTTTGCGAGGATGATGCGTGAAGGACGCACCTGCTAGCCGTCTACCCTTGATGTTTGTCCCTGGCTGATTGTTGATTCCGCCATCTGGCAATGACCTCTGTGGGTGGATTATCTTGTGTCCTAGTTGGTTTTCTCTATGCCTTGACTGATAGAACCCCTACAATCATTCCATGACTTTTCCCATTGGATCCTTGCATTCTCTTACTATTGTCTGCGCTGTATTGGGGTTATAGCATTAGAAGCACGAATTGATTCCCTGTTTGCAAATTTTGGGTATTTTGGCAATGAAGAAAAAAAAAACCGCAATGGTTTCATGTTTGCACTTTCTTATTTTTCGTATTCTGGCAATGGAAAAACGAATTTATTTCATGTCAGCATTTATGTATTGGTCTCCTAGAATGGAAAACGTTTTTGTTTGATTTTCATGTCTGCATTATATTTGTATCCTGGCCATGGAAAAACGAAAGCATTTCCCCTGTCTGCATTATTTTTATAATTGATATCTTGGTAAGGGAAGGGAATTTGGTAATTCTTGTATGCATTGCATTTAGCATCTGGGCAATGAAAAAGGGAAGTCACAATTTTCCATTTTAAAATGTGTATGAATTTACTGTGAATGCCAACGAATTACAAACTAAATGGCGTTGCGTTTATTCTTATGATTGCCCACGAAATGAAAATTACTTAACACTGTGATTTTCCGTATTACCAGCCATGTTTTTTCCCTTCAAAATGTTGACCATTTAGCCGATTGATTGCCCATGAATTTTTACTATTTAAATGAATGACAGAGTTGCTGTAAACACCCACGAATTGATGCTAAAAAGATTGACTGAATTTGCTCTTGTACACCCTCGAATAGTTGTTAAAACGGATGACTCTGTCGCTGCCTTAATTTACCACGATTTGGCCTTCAACTATGACAACATTTTTCCTTTAGCTGGTGTCTGTGTTTTGCCACCGATTGACCACGTCTTGCCATCTAAATTGGAATGCATGATGGGATTGGGCATGAATTGCCACCACTGTGTACTGTGTGTTGCTACCATTTTATTAATTTCCTTGTACAGTTTTATTAATTGTCTTTGTTACAGTTTTATTACAGTTTAATTACAGTTTTATTAATTGCCTTTATTACAGTTTCATTACAGTTTTATTACAAGTTTTATTAATTGTCTTGTACACTTTTATTAATTGCCTTTATTACAGTTTTATTGCAGTTTAATTACAATTTTATTAATTGCCTTTATTACAGTTTCATTACAGTTTTATTACAAGTTTTATTAATTGCCTTTATTACAGTTTAATTACAGTTTTATTAGTTGCCTTTATTATAGTTTCATTACCGTTTTATTACAATTTTATTACAAGTTTTATTAATTGTCTTGTACAGTTTTATTGTTGTTGCTACAGTTTTATTACAGTTAATGATATATTAATTGTCTTGCTACAGTTTTATTAATTACCTTGTCAACATTATATGGATTGTTACTATTACCTTAATTTCCCTGCCAATGCTTTACTAATGGTTATGTTAATTAAAGCGTTAATCACATTGTCTTTGCTATCTTACTCGTTATGATAATAGTCATGAGAATGGCCTTGTTATTTCGCTATTAATTATTTGATAACAGTTATGTCAACTGCCTTGTCATTTTCTATATTAATGATCAGGTAACAACTATGCTAATTGCCTTGTTAATTAATACAACGAAGTTAATAGTTAGCAGTCTCCTTCTCATTATTAATAAGATAGGTAGTATTGTTGGTTCAGTCAATTTAGATAGACCACATGTCGAGATTTAATTGTTCATCAGTGTTATAATGGTAGCTTTCTACCATAAAATTGTTAATGTTGTTAATTAAGTTGGTGGGCTAGTTGGATGGAGATTTGGATTAATATCGAATTGCCCATTTAGACGGTGCTTAATGATTAAATAGTTTAGTAAGTATTGACCCAAGTAGAGGTTAAAATCGCTAAATTAAATTGTGGTCAATGATTGAATTGTGATGCATAATTTCTGAATTGTTCATAGTCGATGTTATTTATATCGAATTTGATGATTAAATTGTGATGCAGAATTGTCGAACTGATTCATAATTGATGTTATTGATTGAATTTAATGACTAAGGTATAATGTAGAATGGTCGATTGGATTGTATCTAATTTTAATTTGATGTTGAGTTAAAGACCAATTTATAATTTAGACTTGCTAAATTTAGATGGATAATCTATGCCGAAATAATTTGCAACTTGACGTGCCCTGTTAGAATGGAACCCATGTTAAGTTAGAATGTAATCGTGGAATGGTTAGCCTGGGTGATTGGTGGCGTAGGGGACGATGTCGTGTGGGTTGTCGTCACCCCTTTGTCTTCGTTCTCTTGTGTCTCATCGACCTTTTGTGTCGGGGTAGGTATAGTCTCCCAGTCACTATTCGGTTCCTAGCGCGTCACAGTTTCCTAGAGTCCTTAGTCCGGATAGCTTATGTTGCACTGAGGTTATTGACACTTCTAACACCTGGGTAAAACATGATTCATGATGCGGGGATCATGGTGCGCCCTATGGGATAGCGGCGAACGAGACCTTGGCCGGAGTCGGTGCGTTTGGTGTGAGTTTGTCGGGTGTTGCAAGTTTCTTGGTGCCTCGGTTGAACGCCTTCAGGTGTTAGGTAGGTGGGACTTGAGGTTCTTGTCTTGCTCGTCTAGGACATTGTGTAGGGATGGGGAGGTTTTACCTCAGCTTCTAGGCGTGGTCGTGTTGTGTCAGACAGGTAGTTGATCCTCCATGTTATTTTGTGCATGTTTTTCCCAGTCTCCCTTATGCCTGTGTGTGGAGTCTTAATTTTTGTTGCATGTTCTATGGGCGTGGTGCTCACCGACAGCCATGTTGTCTCGCTGTAATCGTCGTAGTTCTCCTATTATTGTCAAAAACTTTTGCACTGTTGTTTCGCGTGTAGTCTTAACGAAGGGGAACGTTACATAGGGCCCCTCGATCTGGGTATGTCCCTATTGTTATTTATTATATTAATTAGTTTATGAATTTAATTGATTTAATTTCCATACATTATGTGCTTCTATTATGAAATTTGGTTTTATTTTTCAATTGGTTTCATCATAAAAATCAAATTAATACTCTCCCACTCAAGGAATCATCATACTACATTCAATTTAGATTGCATTCCTTTTTATATGGTTTCAATCCACATGTTTTCTATAATTCTTTGTCTCTATGTTTGGTGCTCATTTTATCAGTGAAACTCTGCCCCATGACTTTCTTTAATTTCATCCCTCTTATCATTATCACACCTATTTCAATCGCCCAGTCATTTCCATTAATCACTCTCTTATTTTCTTCACTTAACTTATCAAAGTGTCTCTTTCAAACCTCGCTCCAAATCATTCATTGCATTTTTTAACTATGTCAAAACATGTTCAAAAGAGCATTAGTATTCAGTTGAGTATTCAAATTAACTCTTTAAAATAAAAACAAACAAAAACATATAATTAATTCTCCGTGTATTATTTAGAAGGAAAGAAAAAGACAGTGTGCACATTCTTCCTTCATTTTTTGCACTCATAATTGATATATTGTCACACAACATTTCATCGTACAGAGGACTCATTCATTTCCTTTCACTACTCTTTCACTCCTCGTGTGCTTGAATACGCTTAAGTCTTTCAATCCAAACGACTATCAACACAAGGTTACATTTCACTTTCTTTATTTACATTCAATCTTTTGAATTAGTCGTGCTCTATGCATACATTATTTCTTTTAAACATTATTTGTTAAATTTTATATTGAAGATCTGACTTCCAAAGAATGTTCATTCTTAAACCATTTTACATTCAGTCCTATTTAATATAGAATTGACACTTGCATTTCATTGCATAACCATTTCAATTGTTTTTATTCTATATTTATGCATTTTAGCTCATTCTTTGCCAAACTCCTTCATTATGTTTGACGTACTTAACTTAGGAGTGATCTCAAGTTTAGGATGTGTGATTTTACATTTGCTTGATATTTATACAGTTTAGGTTTGGATTGCTTATAGATTTATTTTAGTTTTGAATCAATTTTGTTTATGCACTATTTTGTACCAGTCTACACTTATTTCTGCACCAATTTCCTCTCTTGTTTCTGTTATTTATGAATGATTTGGTTATCATTGTGTAGGACATAATTTAATCTTTTTATTTTAGGATAGATCTTTGTAATAAATTGTTGATTACATAGCTTTGTTTTAGTACTTCATTTTGTTTGGATTTTTATTGCAAGCTGGTAATTGTACTCACCAAAGGAATGCTTAAAGGTCTAACTCATGAGATATGACCTCCCTATAATAGGCTTCATCCCAAGTTGATTAGTTTATTTCCTGTCAATTGGATTCATTTCCGTTTGCGTGTTTATTTTATTGCATTTAAGTGTGGATCCATTATAGGAAATAATCATTAAATGATAAGAAACTTAAGTAAGATACTCATGATTAATCACACGAACATCACCCTGAGTGCATGAAATACTATGATCTAAGCCTTTATAGTGCTAAGTTATTTGTATGTCCCAGTGATGAATCCTTAGTGTTAAATTTCTACAGTTTGTTTTACTTTGCTCAGTTTGTTCATATTGTCGTCTGCTTTAGATTAGGATAGACTAGGCTCCAATCCTACATTTCTTTTTCTTTCACCTTGAAGCTTACAAGCCTCGGTTGATAATTTAATGTTGGGAATTAATAGTGCATATATTTAGCCCAAAATTTTTGGCGTCATTGTCGGGGAGGTGCTAAAGGGCTTAGAAGTATAGGTAGGTAGTTTTCATTTTAAATTACATGGATGACCTAAGGGTGAAGAGAAGATGGTAAGACGTGAGGGAAGAGCCCAGACATCCACTTTAGTGGGGTTGCTCCAAAGTTAGGTTGTCCTCTCCCTTTCATGCATAAGTGTTTTTATTTTAATGCAAGTGTGTTTTTCCTTCTTTTGTGCAAAAGTGTGTTTTTATTTATGCCAATTTAGTTTTATTTATGATGATCTGACTTGTGCGAACTGATAACCTAGTGACAACAGGGTCCCACTAACGCAAGGAGTTCAAGTCTGGTGTTCTTTATTTTTGCAAATAGTTTTAATTTCTTAGTTTAAAATTTAGATATTTGATGATAAATCATTTTTGGGGTGTTGTAAGAACCCTCGAGTACTAATTTGTGTTGCGAGATAGGGATCATCAACCAGCTAGAGTAATTCATGGATGATCAAGTGCTTTAAGAATGTTCCTCCAAGAACTTTCTCACATTCTAGCAGCAGTTGGGATATCCACCTCTTAGGAAGATCATATCTTGAAAACAATCAAGAATTTATTTGTCTCTCCACAAGAATATTTAGAAGTCCCTTCAGATTCCTCTTATCAATTTGTTGAGGAGACTAAAGAATCATGGATAGAATTCAATGGAGAGAAACCATTGGAACCTGAGATTAAGGAGTTCTTATCATGCCTCTTGGAAGATCTTGTATGTAATCCAAAGACCAATCATCTTGAAGAAGATAAGTTGAATAGCATGGAAAATGAGGACATGTTGTGTGACCTAAACAAAGAAGAGAAACAAGAATACCATGATCCCATTGAAGGTTGGTTCAAATTAGTTATCATGTCACACTACTCTTTTACTTTTCATTATTGTTTGATCTCATCATCAAAGAAGTTGGCCCTTCATACTTTGGTATGCATTAAAATTTATCGTTTAAACTTGAGTATGGATATGTTTCTAACCTTGTTACAGACATGGCTTCACTGGAAGTATTGCTACACTTGAAGGACATTTTCTTTTGTTCAATAAGAGTAGGATAGTAAATAAATAAATAAATCCTGCATATAAGTGCAATGCAACCTATCTTTCATACTTTTCATAAATGGGAATGTCAAAAGTTAACAAAGAAATCAATTTGAGATCTTTTCTTCCTCCAATAGATTTCTTTCTAAAAATTATGACAATTTTGTTTGGAATTTTATGAGAAGGTAATCTCTTCATCTTATGAATGCTCATATAATACTGGAAGGGTATTTTCAAAAGCGGAGAATGCATCCTTATCAATGGAAGAGAACACTTAAGGGAGTACTTCATGACCTATTTCCTCAAATTTATTATTTTTCCTTAGGTTGTTTAAAAAGATGCATCTATGCTTTATCATTAACTATCTATTTTAAGACCATTATTTCACAAGGATGATTGATTAAGTGATCTTTCTAATAGAAATTGAAACTGAATGTTAATTCCATACTATTTTATTCATATCTAATAACTTTTGGTCAAATAAATCATGAATAATGTATGCATTGTTCAACTTTTAACATTTTCCGAATTTTCTATTTGTAAGCATGAATAAAAATCTAGTTTTGATTAGTTCTATTGGTTTGTTTTTAGAAATTGTTCGCAACCCTCTCAACAACCATCGTTAATTTTTTAGCATCTCATATTGTGTGCATGAGGGCATGAAAAACCTCAGGCATGCGGAAGTATTTGTTGGGACCTTCAGAATCTTTTCAACTTATGTCAGAATGTCCAAATCAACATGTTCAATGTTGGAATTTGATAGTCATTTCCATAATTTTGGTACCGGTACCAAATTTTTGCATTAGTTACCTACATAATTCTGGTACCAATACTAAATTACTGTACCAATTTCAGTACCAAGCAATGCTCTGTTTCAGCCAACATATTTTACATAGTTTTTGTTGTAGCCCACAATACAGATAATGTTATTCAGGTACCTGTCAACAAATTTAGCATGATATATGGTAGCGATATTGTTGAGAACTGATTGTAAGAATTTTATACAGCCTGAAACTCAGAGTATTCAAGTCACACTGTGAGGTCTATGAATTCCAGTTTAAAGATCATAAAGACCTGTTTCGGTACTGTCCTATTCTGGTACTGCAACAACTTGTCCGGTACTAGTTAATAATCTGGTACTGGTGCCAAAGTAATATGATCACCAACTTGTACTTGACACTGCTTCCACTTCAGGTAATTAGAGGTATGAGCCAATATTTTCCCATTCTTTCTATCCAGGAATCATTTAAGTATTGTGCTAAATTGTTCTTTACTTTTATGTACACCTTCCTTCTACTTCATTGTTACGCTCACCACTAAATTTATAATCCTTGTTACCATTTAAAGATATATTTTCACATTCAACTCTATATGATCATGGGTACGTCTATCTTATTACCTCATCCTTCTAAAAAAGTGATAATAATTGAAACATCCATTGAAAAATGGACACCATTATGTCTAATACTAACCTAGTTGATTCAACAAGCTGTTATCCAAGTTTCTCTTATAAGCTTCTCTTAGGTGGCATTGATGAAAAATTTCATGTGGTGGACCACTCCTGTAAAATCTCAATGGACTTTCATGAGAATCCTAATAGGATTAACTAGAGGGCCCTCTTAGTCATTATCCAAGATGTTCCATTATACATTGAATAGTTGATATTTAAGGGTAATGTGGATGATGTCACCTTGGGATAAATAAAAATAATCAATTATGTTCCTAATAAATCTAAAACACTCTTGTATCGTATTCCTTCCTGTTAACTCCCAAAGTAAAACCGTCCTTTCGGTTAAACTTTGTAGAGGATATCCTAGCTATTGGTCGCATGCTTAAGATAGTTTATTGTTTTCATAGTTCAAGAAAATTTTTGGTATTTGGTTTTGTCAAGAGAGTGGAAAAACAACAGCTTTCGGTGGTTTGGGCGAGCCCCAGGCGTGCTCATTAACCACCGAAAGAGTTCAGTTTCGTCAGCAAAGTGGTCGATTTGAAATGCAAGCAACCGCCGAAAAGAGTTGAAAGCGCAAAAAAGAAAGCTCGTGCTTTCGCACGAGCCAGATGTCAGAATCCGTTGTAATGATGAGAAGTTCAAACTGCCGAAAGCGTGTGTCGTGGGAGTTGATGTTCGTTCGTGGGTTTTAACCGAAAGCTCCAAAACTCCTGCGTGTTATTCGCTGCAAAAAATCATTTTCAAATCTGCGCCAAGCGGTGATAGACAGAGATGGTTGCACGGATTCTTCTCCCTCCTCAGTGGCAAGAGACATTCATCATTTTGGCACGACATTCGTTCATCATAAAACGCAAAGTGTTATCAAGGAACCCGAGAATCGCTGGAGATACCTGCCGATGCGCGATTTTGTTTTCAA
>SNQJ01S0005344.1:0-20494 GCA_010110895.2 Picea sitchensis
ATCACAGGGGAAGTCTATCGGAGCAGCGAAGGTTGGGTGAGGGAAACGAAGGTTGGATGAGGGCGATGAAAGGAGAGAATGAGATGGAGAATGTGGTGAAAGGAATGGTCGGGACGAAAATGATATGAGGATATTTGAATTGCCGTGGAGATAGATAGGGTGTCGGATCATGATGAAGGTCGTACGAGGGTGTATAGTTATCATATCCGAGTCAAATCAAACTTAGTTCCGGTAATGGTGCATGTTTATGACACGAAATGTCATGGTAGGTTAGTTCATTTAAGTACAGGTCGTGGAAATGATGAAACATTATGGAGTAGTTAAGGTACCCTTAGTTCAACTATTAATATGCAGATTAATACAATAAATCAATACGAACTTAAACGAACTTGAGTTGCATTACCTATCTCCATTGTTGTGCAAGCCTTTCTATAGAATTGTCTTTGAAGTTAAGTCTAGCGCGAAAATTGTAGCTCCTCTGATCTTTCTGATGAACCTGTAAATGATGAACTCTGTGNCTCGGGCCACAAGTGTAAGGAACAAAATCTTTTTATGGCCATCTCTGAGGATATTTCAGAAGAGGATGTTGAAACTTCCCTTGTGTCTGAGTCACCTGAAATCACTAACATAACCCCTCCCTCAGACCCTCCTGAAGTTGAACCGGTCATTTCCCTCAATGCGCTCACTGGCTTCTCTGCTCCCCAAACCCTAAATTTAATAGGTTACATCAAGCATCAAAAGGTCATCATTCTGGTTGATAGTGGAAGCACCCATAATTTTATTCATTTCCGCATTGCCCAAGAAACTCATTAATACATCAATGCCATCAACAATTTCCAAATCATGATTGCCAATGGTGGTTCAATGAAATGTGGAGGGAACTGTGAAAATGTTTGTCTCCAAATCGGTGACTACCACCTAAAATCCCATATGTTTGCTATCGACATGAGCGGTTGTGACATTGTGTTGGGTGCAGACTGGCTAAGGAATTTGGGTCCCATTCTCATAGATTTTAAGGAATTAACCATGCAATTCGACCAGGAAGGCCACCAATATAAATTCCAAGGCATCACTGCTAGTTCACCTTGTTGAAACAGTTCTTAAACTTTTATCCCTAAAGCCTAATTTTTTCTTTTTTGGGTTTCAGATTTTCACAAAAAATGAGTTTCGTTATCAATCCAAAGCACACGATACCTTTTCTTAAAGTTTTTAATTATTCGGATAATAAAAGGGACAAATGCTTACAAAATTATAAGACCACCGATGCTTTTTATTTGAAATTATTTAAAACGTGTTAAATTTTAAAAATAATGATTTTAAAATAAAGCTTAAAGAATTTTCGGGACTCGGGATTTGCTGCAAACAAATTTTTCAATGCAAATCAAATCACGAAATCTCGATCCTCGATTTCTCAAAATGTTGAAGTCTTAATTCAAACACGTATTAATTATTCCCTTTTAAGAAAGGTTAAGGGTTAAGATAATCATGTTGCGATTTTGGGATTCGCGGTTCAGTGAGATCACATCTCCTATCATCATGTTTCCTGAAATCCCGAATCACGAAACCCCAATCCACAGTTCGCGTTCAATCAAACTAATTTTATTTTGGCCTTAATCATGATTAGTTAGTTAATTAAGATGAATTAAGTCTTGCTTTAAAAAAAAAAAACTGTCACGATTTCACGATTTCGGAGATCGGATTTCATTGATAACACACTTCTCGACATCAGGATCCCCGAAATCTCGAAAAAGTTTAAATCTCAATTAATTAATTTGCAAAAAACTTTTTAAGTCTTAATTAAAGAAAAATCGTGATTTTGCGATTTCGCATTTTCGGAAATCGTTTTTCATTGACGACATACCTCTTGACATCATGATTTCCAAAATCCCAAAAAGAAAATTTTTTCATCTTTAATCTATGATTAGCACTAATCAACCTTTTTTCAAAACACGATTATAGGTAATCAATCTTTAAGTGCGTATTCAAGTTTCGCTTTCCGATTGAGTAAGTGTCTTGTTTTCTTTAAAAACCCGAAGACGCCTAAATACGGACATTAAATGTGTATCTAGGAAATATATCTTATGCATTAAAAGCCTTAAATTCATGACAGTTGTATCAATCTTGTCATTTTTAAATATATTCAAAATAAACATTCAAATGTCTGTGTTTTCATTTTAAGTTGATCCCGTTCATCCATTTTCTGTGACATGTTTTCAATTAAACGCAGAAGTCATGGCACCCAAAAAGGAACCGAAGAAGAACGAAGACACACAAGAGGGAGATATCATCTCCGACAGCACTCCACATGCTATAGACTCCATTAAATATTGGACTCAAATCTCTGAATTGCTGGAGGATGAACTTGAGAATGCTCATCCTGATTCTGAAAATCATTGACGGGACATAGCTGAGTCAGAGCTTCATAAGATCGTTGCATGCCTGCGGCTCGTGGCATACAATGATATGATCAGCTAGGCTCTGGATAAGGTTGATATCCCAACGAGGAGCATCCTAAATGACAAAGGAGATATCATCGGCTCATTCAGGCCAGAACACATACAAGTAATGTATAAACTCTCGACAAATCTCAAACATACTTTTAATGCTGAATTTTTAGCAGAGTTTCAGAGAACATAATGTATTGAGGCAGACTCGACATATCCGGATATGATTAGAGAATGGGCGAGGTGTTTAGCAAAGTTTAGAGTTGATTAAATGGGACTTATGCTCCAGCATCCTTGAATGAATACATGGTATATGTAGCCATTATGTTATGTAGACTTTTCGGGAGAAAAGATCCTTGCCATTTTCATGCAGATTGGGTGCCCTTTTTAGAAGAAGATTCAGAAGGAAATGGTTTTAATTGGCATAATATTTTGTCAGATAACCTAACAAAAGAGGTCTTAAACTACAAAGAAACAAAATCAAAGGGAAAACCAATAGCTTTTTATATTTTTGCATACATTATGGATGCAATCTGTTATATGACTCCTTTTCCATTAATGAATTGGAGTTGGAATATTTCCTGCCCAGAACCCATTCATAAATATCACTTGGCCCTTTGTGAGGAAAAATCTAAAGATGCATTTTATGAGGTTTGTCATTTTATTATAATTCCTATGCACAGAATATTTTTTCGATGCGAACCCCCTCGCATTTATGATGCAATCACAGAAAATCTTAAAATAGTTGTCGACTGGTTTATTGAGGAGAATTTCTCCTACATTAGGGTTTACGATTGTTCCATTCCTCCTCATGCACTCCCTAAATTCCTACCAGACAGATTGGTGTGCAGGGAGGTAGCCCATCAGATAGTAAAGGGCGGTGTTGGATTAGAATTAAAAGCAGCTCAGAAGAAATCATGGCCATCTTTCCCTGTTCATATTGGAAAATTTTCTTTATTAAATTTAGGCCATTCCAAGGTAGAGTCTGAATCATTAGAAGAAGTGAAATTAGTAGATATTGAGCATAGAAAGTATGATCCCTACCAAATAATAAGTAGGCATTTTATACACTGTAATCTAAAGGCGTATGAACATGAAACATATATTTATGATAATATATTTAAGGATGTTAAATCCTATCAAGAAGTACTGAACAGAGTACAGGTCATGCCACCTGACTCACAGACCGGGTTCGTGTCTTTTCAGAGCCATAGGCGAAGTTGCCTGCCCAAGAGTTTGCAGGGTGAAATTTCAATCCCACCACCAAAACAGGAAGGGCCTCCTCCAGGGTTTGAAACTAATACACAGGACAAAGAAAATACCAAAGGAAACATGAAGGATAATGAGATATCATCCCAAGACAAAGAGGGTTCTCAAACAAAGGAATCAAAGACAGAGAGGAGAAAAGAGCAAGAAACAACTCCAGAAATCATTAAAGATGTTCGAGAAAAGATAGGAGGAACAACATCAATAGAGCTCGGTAGTCTTATCACCTCCTTAAATCCATTGCAGTCAACTTATGGAACCCCCCATGAAGGAGATTTATATGTCAGTGATCTAGAGCCGATTTCAAGAGTTGAAATCCCTCCATCAGATTATTGTTTTAGTAAAAAGAGAAGAGTAGTCTTGAAATAGGAAATTCATCCAAGAGGAGAGGGGATGATTAAGAAACATAGGGTCATTATAGATGGAAAGAAGCTTAAAGATGGAGAATTTTCTACAGAGTTAGCTGGTACAATGGGTTCTATAGCATCAAAAAATATGTATTCTATTGGCAATTTAACAACCATGCTCGAACAAAAAGACCAAACAATAATTCAATTGCAAGACAAATTAAAAGACACTAAGAGAAGTATCTGTTGGGGAATACAAAAGGGTCTAGAACAAGCTAGACTAAAAGATATGTAAGAAATTCAGAAAATGCAAAAGGACTTAGAGGAGGATAAACAGATAATACATGTCACACAGGCACAGGTACAAAAGCTGGGAGAAGAAAATAAACAGTTACAAGATAAAATTAATTCTATTACTAATCAAGTAGTAGAACTTGAAATTTTCAGGACACAGGCATTGGGGATATATTTGAAAATAGAGGAAGAGGCAGGCGCTTGAGATTGAATCAAACATGATGGCATCAGGGAAATTAAAAGCAAAGACTGAAACTGGAAACAAAGAAAATAGGAAATTCAAATAACAAGGCCGACCTTCAGGATTGGAAAAATCCTCGGGAGATAGAATAGAAGAGATGGCTAGGGTTATTAGAGAACTTTCAAACAAGATCTCAAAAATGGAACTAGAGAAATCGAAAAGAGATAATTTCCCCAGAAAAGATTTTAGAAGAAATCCTGATCCTCGAGGATCACAGAAAATAATTAAAAATGAAGATCAAAAAATTCCAACACCCTTCAAAAGTGAAAACTTCATTGGAGAGGAAGATTTAGGAGATTTTGAAGAAATCGATGAAGATATTAATAATATTGGCGACGATAATAAATCACCTTATTTATTGAGACAGGATTATGAAAGATCTTTAAATAAAGAAATTACATCGGAAGACAATGTTAGCAATAATATGTCCGAAGATTTCACATATCAAGATATCGCAGATGATATCATAGCTGAACTACAGGGAAAATATAATTTAAGACCAAGGAACAAAAGTCTCCCAAATGTTTCGACCAAAAAGATTTTTCCAAGAAGCGAAACCGATGAGGCAACTCCAAAAGTTGCTAATAAACAGCCTGCAAAAAAAAACATAGCTGATACACAACCTGTCCAGTCAGAACTAGTAGAAACACTCCCTATGAAGACACAAGCTACTATAAATGAAAACAAGTCCACATCACAACGAAAATCTGAAAAGAAAGGAATGGAATCCCCGAACATAGAAAAGGACAAGGCCCTAGGAAATTTTAATTTGGAAAACGAAATAAATAAAATCAAAATTCCTATTCCCCTTGTTGAATTAGCTAAAAATACCATATATAAAAAACAAATCACCAAGATGACAAACCAAACATAGTCTTTGGTCCACACTTTGAAGGTGCGAGAGACACTGTGGCTCCCTTTTATATTACGTTAACCCTGTTTGACCACCTTCTCCATAACTGTATGTTGGATTTCGGAGCTTCTCACAATGTGATGCCCAAAGAAATTATGGAAAAACTTGGTCTTGAAATCATAAGGCCCTATGGTGACTTATATTTTTCGATTCGAGGAAAGTGAAATGCATAGGTATGATTAAAGACCTAGTGGTAGGTTTGGCTCAGATACCTGCTAAAAGTATTCTTATGGATGTAGTGGTCGCTGACATTCCCCTAAAGTATGGTATGTTATTATCTAGGTCATGGGGTGCTAAGCTTGGAGGGTCTCTCCAACTGGATATGACATATGCTACAATTCCAGTTTTCGGAGGACAATACACTCGTATTTACAGAGAGACTAGGTTAGCATTTACGGTAGGTGATCCACACAACCCAAACAATCACCCAGTTTATATTGCTGACCAAGACTTAGGAAATTGTATATTATCTATTGATGACGATTTTGAAGTAGATATAGATGAAAATTTTATACAAGAAAAAATTGAAAAAAAAGACGTTTTCACATGGTTGTATGAAGAACTGAAAACATATGACACTTCTGTGATCGAACATAATATACCCCTCAAACCTAGTGTCAAACCTTTTAAACAAAAACTATGACAAATTAACCCCATTTTACTACCTTTTATCGAACGAGAAGTCAAAAAACTCCTTGATGCTAAGATAATTGTACCACTGAGATATTCTAATTGGGTATCCAATCTGGTCTCGGTTAGAAAGAAAAATGGGGAAATTAGACTGTGTGTCGATTTCAGAAATCTTAATAAATCTTCTCTCAAAGATAATTATCCTCTACCTAAAATGGATCATGTTCTTGAAAAAGTAGTAGGAGCTAATAGGATGTCAATGACTGACAGATTTTTAGGTTACAATCAAATTGTTGTTAGTAATCTCAATAAAGAAAAAACCGCATTTACCACTCCTTGGGGCACATTTATGTACGATAAAATGTCATTTGGATTGATGAATGCAGGTGCTACTTTTCAACGTGCAATGGATATTGCTTTCGTTGGCGAACAGGACAAATTTGTAGTCATCTATTTGGATGATCTTACTGTTTTTTCTAAATCGGATGAAGACCATCTGATTCATCTCAAACTGACATTTGAGAAATTTCGCAGGTTTGGTCTATCCTTAAATCCTAAGAAGTCTCATTTCGATATGCAAGAAGGCAAGTTGTTGGGTCACATCATATCGCGAGATGGAATTAGAATTGACCCAAAAAGAGTAGAAGCTATAAATACAATAGCTATTCCTAGGAATGTGAAAGAAATTCAGTCATTTTTAGGAAAAATAAAAATTTTGAGAAGATTTATTCCTAACTTCGCTGAAATCGTGAAATTAATTACAGATATGATCAGGAAAAATAGTGAAGTAAAATGGACAACAGAAGCTAAAGCATCCTTTGCCCATATCAAGAAGGTTATAAGTGAGGCACCAGTACTAGCGAGCCTCGATTATCTCAAAGACTTTCTTATTTTTCATTTGCCTCTGAACACACACTCACTGTCGTACTCCTTCAGAAGAACGAAGAAGGTTTCGAGCAACCGATAGCCTTCTTTAGCAAAAGTATCTGAGATGTTGAACTCAAATATAATATAATGGAAAAACAAGCATATGCTATGGTAAAAGCATTAAAAGCTTTCAGAACTTACGTTTTACATTCTAAGGTAAATGCATATGTACCCACTAGTTCTGTAAAATATATTTTGGTTCAAGCAGACAATGATGGCAAAAGAGGAAGATGGCTAACCAAAATTCAAGAGTTCGACTTGGAGGTTAAACCGACAAAATTGGTAAAGGGGCAAGGCTTAGCTAAACTTTTAGTTGAATACAATTTCATAGCTCTTGGGATAAACAGTTCTCAGGAGGAGGAAGAATGGGTAGACGTGAATGAAATTGAGGACCAAATAACTGAAAACTGAAATGAAGAGAAATTCGCGTGATCAAATTGGTACAAGGACATAGTAACATACTTACTGACATTGAAATGTCCAACTGATTTGTCTCCATCCAAAGCTAGAACGCTAAAGTTGCATGCAATCAAATACTATATTTTCGAAAAACGATTATATTGGAAAGACCCTCTTGGCTTGCTCTTGGTCTGTCTAGTTGAGTCGGAAACAGAAGAAGTTATAGGTCAATTTCACGAAGGAATATGTGGAGGACACCACACCTGGAGGGATACAACATATAAAATCATGATGGCTGGTTATTACTAGCCCAAAATTTTCCCAGATGTCAATGCTAAGGTACAAGCTTGCAGCCCTTGCCAATTTTTTGTAGGAAAACATAAACTACCAGCAATGCCATTGGTCCCAGTCAAGACAGAAGCTCCTTTTCAGCAATGGGGACTAGATTTCTTAGGTGAAATTAATCCTCATTCTAGTGCTCAACACAGATGGATCCTGACCGCTACAGACTACTTCACCAAATGGGTGCAAGCTATAACAACAAGAAAGGCTACTGATTCGGTGGTTATAGACTTCTTAGAAGAAAATATTTTGTCTAGGTTCGACTGTCCCAGAAAGATAGTCACAGACAATGCGCAGGCTTTTAAGTCTATGGAAATAGTCAGCTTTTGCCAGAAATATAATATTGTGTTGGGTCATTCCATAGCATACTATCCTCAGGGAAATGGTCTGGTAGAATCTTCAAACAAGAGCTTAATCAGTATAATCAATAAAGTGTTAAACGAAAATAAAAAGTCTTGGCATTTACATTTAAAATGCGCTCTGTGGGAAAATCGGATAGGCACAAAAAAGTCTATCGGAACTTCTCCCTTCCAAATGGTATATGGAACAAATGTAGTGTTGCCTATAAATCTAGCACTTCCTGTAATGAAACTATGGAAATACGAGAAGGAAGAACCGAATCCTCTCACAAGAAGGATAAACCAGTTGATTGAAGTTCAGCAGCATAGGGTGGTAGTGGATGAAAGGTTACAGAAGTACCAGGATGACATGAAGGTATTGTTTGATCATAAAGCCAAGGACAGAAATTTTCTCCCCGAAGATCTGGTTTTGAGATGGGATGCTCAAAAAGAGGATTCGAGAAAAAATGGTAAATTCGATCACATTTGGTATGGACCATTTAAGGTAGCATCTCCTGAAGGAAAAAATTCATTTCTGCTTGAAAATTTGGATGGTAAAATCCTGAATGCCCCTGTCAACGGGCGTTTTTTTAAACATTATATGGAATAATTAATTTCTAGAAATTTCCATTGTATATACCATTTTGTTTTTTATTGTCATAATTTTCTTCAGAAAGTCTATTCTCATTTTGTAAATAAATAAATAAATAAAAACATTAGTTAAGTTTTTATAAAAAAAAAAAAAACCTGATATTTTTAATATTGTTTTGTTTACAGGATTCAAACAGACAGCTTGAATGCAGAAGATAGATTTGCCAAAAATAGGAGATAGATAGTAGTTTATGTTATTTAAAAAAAAAATGTGTTGCTTATCTTGTACGCTGATAGGTAAATAAAAAAGTGTTTTTCAATACTTAAACCTTAAGGGTTTCACTTAGAACAAGTTTAAAGGCAATCGAAGTAAAAATCTTTAGAGAGAAGAGTCCAAAGGGTTATTTTTGAATTTACAACCTATGTTTTCTGGCTTACAGATTGTTGAACATCTCCTTTTTATACCCTCAGTTCTATCTTTCACTTTTTCAGGTTTTCGCATAGAAGTAGGAGAGATTATATCTTAACTTGTGAAGTCGAAAATTAGTTCTAAATCAGTAAGACTAGTCTTCATAGTTCTTATTCTCTAACTAAGAGTGGTTATGTTTAGGTTGATTCTGACTTTCTTAGGTTTCTTAACAATTTGTCTGAGGATTTAAGCTTGCTCAAAAGAAAACCCCTGAAAATAATCTTCCCCTTTTTTCTCTACAGACTAAGGTGTTTTGAAAGTTGAGAAAAGATTGGTCTAGAGTAATCAAAACAGGTTGACAAACCTCTATTGTAATTTTTTATACAGATAACCACCCCTGATATTTTAAGTATCACTGATTGTCCCCCCTTCATATTTTTAAGATAAATATAAGACAGATGGTGAAAGGAAATTCATATTTGATTTCCCCTATCTAGTCCCAAAGACGATGAAAGGAAAATCATTTAAATGATTTCCCTCGTCTAATATAAAATAAACAGATAACTTCACCGGGGTATTGAACAGGCCCGCTGGTAGTGAAGCAATATCTGATGTATAAATATATAATTAGCACTCGAACTGGTGAAAGGAAATTCAGTAAAAAGGGACAGATAACTTCACCAGGGTACTGAATAGGCCCACTGGCAGTGAAGCAATATCTGAGGTATATGTAAGGTTGTCATACTTATCTACCATTTTATTCTAATTACCAGTTTTTTCGAAACCGGATTTTCATCCCAAGTCTTGGTAGAGCTCCCCAATTAAAATTATAAGTTTTATTTCGATTGATGCAAGCCGAAAATCACAAATCTGTTGAGTTTCCTAAGATTTTTTTAATCTTCTTAATACTAACTTAATTTCAGATAAGAAGGAGAATATTATGAAGAAGACTACAACTGAGTTTAAAACAAATAAGAAATTTTGAAAAAAAATTCAGAAGTTGAAATAAAATCTCTTTTTCCTCTTTTGCCTCTTCATTAGCAGTTTCAGCAGTGATAAACCTTTGACACCATTAACCCAATGAAGGCACTAAGTCTACATGTTCTCCTCGCCCCACAAGGAGTCGAGGTCCCCATTTGGAGCCTATGTTGAAACAATTCTTAAATTTTTATCCCTAAGGCCTAAATTTTTCTTTTTCGGGTTTCGGATTTTCACAAAACATGAGTTTCATTATCAATCCTAAGCACATGATACCTTTTCTTAAAGTTTTTAATTATTCGGATAATAAAAGGGACAAATGCTTACAAAATTATAAGACCCCCAATGCTTTTTATTTGAAATTATTTAAAACGTGTTAAATTTTAAAACTAATGATTTTAAAATAAAGCTTAAAGAATTTTCAGGACTTGGGGTTTGCTACAAACAAATTTTTCGATGCAAATTGAATCACGAAATCCCGATCCCCGATTTCCCGAAATGTTGAAGTCTTAATTAAAACATAGATTAATTATTCCCTTTTAAGAAAGGTTAAGGGTTAAGATAATCATGTCATGATTTTGGGATTCGCGGTTCAGTGAGATCACATCTCTTGTCATCATGTTTCCTGAAATCCCGAATCACGAAACCCCGATCCACAGTTCGCGTTCAATCAAACTAATTTTCTGTTGGCCTTAATCATGATTAGTTAGTTAATTAAGATGAGTTAAGTCTTTTTAACAAAAATTAAAACCGTCACGATTTCGTGATTTTGGAGATCGGATTTCATTGATAACACACTTCTTGACATCAGGATACCCGAAATCCCGAAAAAGTTTAAATCTCAATTAATTAATTTTTAAAAAACTTTTTAAGTCTTAATTAAAGAAAAATCGTGATTTCGCATTTTCGCAAATCGTTTTTCATCGACAACATACCTCTCGACATCATGATTTCCAAAATCCTGAAAAGCAAAGTTTTCATCTTTAATCTATGATTAGCACTAATCAACCTTTTTTAAAAACAGGATTAATGGTAATCAATCTTTAAGTGCTTATTCAAGTTTCGCTTTCCGATTGAGTAAGTGTCTCGTTTTCTTTAAAAGCCTGAAGACGCCTAAATATGGACATTAAATTCATATCTCGGAAATATATCTTTCGCATTAAAAGCCTTAAATTCATGACAGCTGTGTCAATCTTATCATTTTTAAATATATTCAAAATGAACATTCAAATGTCTATGTTTTCATTTAAAGTTGATCCCGTTCATCCATTTTTTGTGACAGGTTTTCAATTAAACGAAGAATTCATGGCACCCAAAAAGGCACCGAAGAAGAACGAAGACACACAGGAGGAAGATATCATCTCCGACACCACTCCACATGCTATAGACTCCATTAAATATTGGACTCAAATCACCAAATTGTTGGAGTATGAACTTGAGAATGCTCATCCTGATTCTGAAAATCATTGTCGGGACATAGCTGAGTCAAAGCTTCATAAGATAGTTGCGCGCTCGCGGCTCATGGCATACATTGATATGATCAGCTGGGCTCTGGATAAGGTTGATATCCCAACGAGGAGCATCTTAAACGACCAAGGAGCTATCATCGGCTCATTCCGTCCAGAACACATACAAGTACTGTATAAACTCTCACCAAATCCCAAACATACTTTTAATGTTGAATTTTTAGCAGAGTTTCATTGAAAAGAATGTATTGAGGCAGACCGGACATATCCGGATATGATTAGAGTTTATTATCATGGGATTTATACTACAACATCATTGAATAAATACATGGTATATGTAGCCATTATGTTATGTAGACTTTTCGGGAGAAAAGATCCTTGCCATTTTCATGCAGATTGGGTGCCCTTTTTAGAAGAAGCTTCAGAAGGAAATGGTTTTAATTGGCATAAGATTTTGTCAGATAACCTAACACGAGAGGTCTTAAACTACAAAGAAGCAAAATCAAAGGGACAACCAACAACTTTTTATATGTCTGCATACATTATGGATGCAATCTGTTATGTGACTCCTTTTCCATTAATGAATTGGAGTTGGAATATTTCCTGCCCAGAACCGATTCATAAATATCACTCGGCCCTTTGGGAAGAAAATGTTAAAGATGTATTTTATGAGGTTTGTCATTTTATTATAATTCCTATGCACAAAATATTTTTTGGATGCGAACCCCCTCGCATTTCTAATGCAATCACAGAAAATCTTAAAAAAGTTGTCGATTGGTTTATTGAGGAGCATTTTTCCTACATTAGGGTTTACGGTTGTTCCATTCCTCCTCATGCACTCCCTAAATTCATATTGGACAGATTGGTGTGCAAGGAGGTAGCCCATCAGATAGTAAAGGGCGATGTTGGATTAGAATTAAAAGCAGCTCAGAAGAAATCATGGCCATCTTTCCCTGTTCAGATTGAAAAATTTTCTTTATTAAATTTAGGCCATTCCAAAGTAGAGGCTAAATCATTAAAAGAAGTTAAATCAGTAGATATTGAGCATAGTAAGTGTGATCCCTACCAAATAATAAGTAGGCATTTTATACATTGTAATCTAAAGGCGTATGAACATGAAACATTTGTTTATGATGATATATTTAAGGATGTTAAATCCTATCAAGAAGTACTGAACAAAGTATAGGTCATGCCACCTGACTCACAGAATGGGTTCATGTCTTTTCAGATCCATAGGAAAAGTTGCATGCCCAAGAGTTTGCAGGGTGAAATTTCAACCCCACCACCAGAACATGAAGGGCCTCCTCCAGGTTTTGAAACTAATACACAGGAAAAAGAAAATACCAAAGGCAACATGAAGGATATTGAGATACCCTCCCAAGACAAAGAGGGTTCTCAAACAAAGGAATCAAAGACAGAGAGGGGAAAAGAGCTGGAAACAACTCCAAAAATCATTAAGCAATATCCAGAAAAGATAGGAGGAACAACATCAACAGAGCTCGGTAGTCCTATCACCTCCTTAACTCCATTGCAAACAACTTATGGAACCACCCATGAAGGAGCTTTATATGTCAGTGATCTAGAGCCGATTTCAAGAGATGAAATCCCTCCATCAGATTACGTTTTCAGTAAAAAGAGAAGAGCAGTCTTGAAACAGGAAATTCATCCAAGAGGAGAGGGGATGATTAAGAAACATAGGGTCATTATAGATAGAAAGAAGCTTAAAGATGGAGAATTTGCTACGGAGTTAGTTGGTACAATGGGTGCTATAGCATCAACAAATATGTAGTCTGTTGGAAATTTAACAACCATGCTCGAAGAAAAAGACCAAACAATAATTCACTTGCAAGACAAATTAAAAGACACTGAGAGAAGTATATGTTGGGGAATACAAAAGGTTCTAGAAAATGCTAGACTAAAAGATATGCAAGAAATTCAGAAAATGAAAAAGGACTTAGAGGAGGGTAAACAAATAATACAGGTCACACAGGCACAGGTACAAAATATGGGAGAAGAAAATAAACAGTTACAGGATAAAATTAGTTCTATTACTAATCAAGTAGTAGAACTTGAAATTTTCACGACACAGGCATTGGGGATATATTTGAAAATAGAGGAAGAACAGTAGAAGGTGTTTTTGAATCTGGAAGTAGTCTAGAATTATTTTCAAGAGACAAATAAATCCTTGGAAAATGTTTTCCAGAAGGAAAGGGAGGCGAAAGTGTCTAGAACGACTTTCCAAAAGGCAGTATCCCTCTCAACCAAGGAAGAAGTCGGAAGGATTCAAAAATTATCCATTTCTGAATAGGTTAAAGGAGATATAATGCTTAAGGTGTGGGAAGCAGTCCTGGCTGAATATAAAATATTGACCAAAGATGTCAATGATGATTGCCTGGGAATTTTTGATCTCTTAGAAAGAACTTCTTTGAATATCGGAACAAATAACTGCCCCGGATTATTAGGTGAGATTAATATTGCCAAGCATCAGCTAAAGTTCAAAGAAGAGATGGAGGAAATGAAGATAGAGATTTCAAAAATTAAATTCATAAATATCACCGAAATCAATAAATGGATGGTCACACCGAACTTAAGGTTGCAAACTATTAAGTTCACAGAGAAGATGATAGAAAACCATTTGCCTAAATTACAAAAAAGTTTTTTCTTGTTTGAAGCAAATGAGATACCAGATGCTCCCAGAACGTTTGTGAAATTTTTGGGAAAGTGTCTTCAGTGTCTTGAAGAAGAGAAAGGAAGTTCTTCAACACTAGTGTAAAAACATTTTTTAAAAGTATTTATCATTAGAAATTAGAAAGGAAATGTAAACGGTTGACATTATTCATATATGTAACCATAATATTAGGAAGTTGGTTAGTCACCAACGAGAAAATTTTGATGAAGATGTATAAATGTATTTTCTAAAGACTGAGAAAGGGCTTTTGATTTTTGGAGAGAGCCAATTGTGATAATAGTTTTCCAATCCATCATAATATACATTACAAACGAGATTCTGAATCCTTCAAATTTGTAGCTATGTGTTCTTCAACCCTATTTACTATGCTTTATTGTGTTTTTCTTTCAATGTTTTTCTAATCATTAATCAATTTAAAGTTACCTGCAAATATCTCGCATATATTTCAGATTGATTTGGATATCAAATTATTTACATCTTTTCCTCTAAAATTGCTATCAGTGATTTTAAGACATGTTAATGATTTGAACCTTAAATACTTAATTTTTCATTAGAAACATCGCCTTCTTTCTCTATTACCTGTCGAAATATGAGATTCTTTCTTGATTAAAGCCTCATATTTTTCTATAGTCTTTGTTATTTTATAATTCTAAAATTGTTGCAAATCCAGGAAACGACCTCGAATGTATTTATGTTAGTGTTTTGAATTTTAAAATTGTTTTTCCTATTCTCATTTCTTAAAAGTTTAAGGTAACATTTGATTAAAATTCTTTCACGATTAAATAAAATGTTATCTTCCATGACTGTTCCAAGTAGCAGACAACCCAACATTGAACCTGGCCTTCAAGATCAAACCAGTATTTCTTTGAACCTATTTAATACCATCTTACAAACAACAACTAACCGGGTCGAATTAGAATGTTCATGGGCTGCTATTGAAAGAGATATTAGCATCCAAGAACAGCGGGAATCTAGACAGAAACAACTGAGAAACAGATTCTGCTCCACCCGTCCTTTTTTAATTCCTATCTCCAAGAGTATTCTTTTTAACATTTACAGATGCCTTGCGGTATACTTTACAGCCTTAAAGTATAAACTCGGGAACAACATCTTTTTGGCGCCGTTGCCGGGGAACGAAGAAATGAATCTTTTCCCTAGGAAGAACGACATTGACATTTTCTATTTTTGATATTGAACAAGGATAGAAAACCTTCTAAGGCTACTAATATTTTTCACTTGGTGACTCCACGATAACTAAACTAGCTATTATCCGTAACAACACCAGAAAAAACCCGGACTGCAAGCAGACCTCGCCAGTCTCCGATCTGGAAAAGATTTTAAAATCACGAAAATCTCTTAAACAAGTCTTTTTACCCACATATATTTTATGTCATCCTGACTTTACGTAGCTAAATGTTTCAGAAACTCTTGAAAGATCTCTTTCACTTCCCCTCTCATACGATACATTCTCTTTTCCTGAGTTTTCCTCTCCAGATTTCCGAGAATCTTCTCCACAGACATTCTGAGCTTCAACCTCAAATCTAAAAATGGCTACACAAGGAGGTGCTGGAGCTGGAGGTGGTGCCCCTAGAAGACCAGCTGGTGGTCAAGTACTGCTTCCCGGAATCTTCGCTAAAGTAGTTTCTAGATATGCTCCCCTTGTTATTCCCATTCCTCTTCATGATCTCCGCGAAAATTATATGAAAAGTCTTCCGAAATTTATAGGGTAAGGGGATCTAACTGCCCAAGAACATATAAACTTTTTCGACCAATTTGCTGACATCCTCGTAATAGAACATGAATATGTCTATTCTAGACTCCTCGGTCAAACTTTCGAAGGACAGGTGAGGACCTGGTTCCGATCCTTAGCAGTTGGATCTTTAAGATATTATGAAGAACTTGAAAGCGCTTTTATTAGACAATGGGCAGAGAGGAAAGACCACCTCTACTACTTGACCGAATTTGGATCCCTTAGAAAGAAAAACTCTGAATCAGTTCTAGAATTCACACAAAGGTTCAACAAGTTGTATAATAAAATCTCAGTTGAGGTTAAACCTTCACAACCCGAACCAAAAGTGACTTTTAGTGGCGCTTTTGATCCCGAATTTACCTTATTATTGAGAGAAAGGAGATCATAAGATCTCATGAAAATGCAGGATGATGCGCTTGAGATTGAATCAAACATGATGGCATCAGGGAAATTAAAAGCAAAGACTAAAACTGGAAACAAAGAAAATAGGAAATTCAAATAACAAGGTGGACCTTCTGGATCGGGAAAATCCTCGAGATATAGGATAGAAAAGATGGCTAGGGTTATTAGAGAACTTTCAAATAAGATCTCAAAAATGGAACTAGAGAAATCAAAAAGAGATAATTTCCCCGGAAAAGATTTTAGAAGAAATCTTGATCCTCAGGGATCACAGAAAATAATTAAAAATGAAGATCAAAAAATTCCAACACCCTTCAAAAGTGAAAACTTCATTGGAGAGGAAGATTTAGGATATTTTGAAGAAATCGATGAAGATATTAATAATCTTGGCGACAATAATAAATCACCTTATTTATTGAGACAGGATTATGAAAGATCTTTAAATAAAGAAATTACATCAGAAGACAATGTTAGCAATAATATGTCTGAAGATTTCACATGTCAAGATATCGCAGATGATATCATAGCTGAACTACAGGGAAAACATAATTTAATACTAAGGAACAAAAGTCTCCCAAATGTTTCGAGCAAAATGATTTTTCCAAGAAGAGAAACCAATGAGGCAACTCCAAAAGTTGCTAATAAACAGCCTGTAAAAAAAAACATAGCTGATACACAACCTGTCCAGTCAGAACTAGTAGAAACACTCCCTGTGAAGACACAAGCTCCTATAAATGAAAACAAGTCCACATCACAATGAAAAGATGAAAATAAAGGAATGGAAGCCTCGAACATAGAAAACGACAAGGCCCTAGGAAATTTTAATTTGGAAAACGAAATAAATAAAATCAAAATTCATATTCCCCTTGTTGAATTAGCTAAAAATCCCATATACAGAAAAAAAATCGTCAAGATGATTAACTTTCCGAAGATGAAAGCCAAGACGATGTCATCAATTCAGAAGATGATAAACCAAACATAGTCTTTGGTCCACACTTTGAAGGTGCGAGAGACACTGTGGCTCCCTTTTATATTACGTTAACCCTGTTTGACCACCTTCTCCATCACTGTATGTTGGATTCCGGAGCTTCTCACAATGTGATGCCCAAAGAAATTATGGAAAAACTTGGTCTTGAAATCATAAGGCCCTATGGTGACTTATATTCTTTCGATTTGAGGAAAGTCAAATGCATAGGTATGATTAAAGACCTAGTGGTAGGTTTGGCTCAGATACCTTCTAAAAGTATTCTTATGGATGTAGTGGTCGTTGACATTCCCCCAAAGTATGGTATGCTATTATCTAGGTCATGGGGTGATAAGCTTGGAGGGTCTCTCCAACTGGATATGACATATGCTACAATTCCAGTTTTCGGAGGACAATACACTCGTATTTACAGAGAGACTAGGTTAGCATTTACGGTAGGTGATCCACACAAACAAAACAATCATGGAATTTATAATGTTGACCAAGACTTAGGAAATTTTATATTATCTATTGATGACGATTTTGAAGTAGATATAGATGAAAATTGTATAGAAGAAAAAATTGAAAAAAAAGAAATAGAGAAAAATGTATATAACACTGCTGTATGGAAAATGTATTTTGATGGTGCCTCGTCTTTCCTTGGAGCCGGAGCCAGAGCACTCCTTGTGTCTCCCGATGATCAATTTGTAATCCATTTTTCATATAGGCTTCAATGGAATGTATATTGTACAAACAATGTATGCGAGTATGAAGCTTTAGTGCTTGGATTAGAAGTTGCTAGGAGGATGAAAATTAAGAAACTTGAAGTCTTTGGTGACGCCGAGTTAATTATAAAATAGGTGAATCAGCAGTATCAGGCCAAGCACCCTAGATTACGGTCCTATAGGAACTATGTATGGGGTTTAATCGAGAATTTCTTCTCTTCTGTGAATATTCACTTCATCCCAAGGTCTGAAAATCAACAGGCTGATGCTTTAGCCAAAGCAACATGAACTTTCACACCCCCAACTACTTTTAAATTAAAATATCACATACAAATGAGACATCTCCCTTCGATACCAAATAACATACAGCATTGGCAGGTCTTTGAGGACAATGAGCAGCTTCGAAAGTTTCTAGAATCATTAGATGAATTTGCAGAAACGCATATTGATCAAGAAAATCAAAATGATCCCATTTGGATCATGCAAGAGGGGGAGGATTCTAAAGAGTTTCACGATAAAATTACAAATCACCAAATTCTCGTTCTCAAGAACAACCAGATTCCCAAGGGTCTAATTCCCTTGGAAATACTATTTAATCAGGATGATATTCCTTCAAAAACTACCCTACAACCCCAACCAGAGGAGGTTGAAGATTGTAACATAGGAACTAAAGAAAACCCCCGAATGGTAAAACTATCCAAATATCTATCTACATAAAATAAAAATAAATACACGGAGTTGTTAAGAAAATACAAAGACATTTTCGGATGTTCATATGAAGAACTGAAAATATATGACACTTCTGTGATCGAACATAAGATACCCCTCAAACCTTGTGTCAAACCTTTTAAACAAAAACTCTGACAAATTAACCCCATTTTACTACCTGTTATCGAACGAGAAGTCAAAAAACTCCTTGATGCTAAGATAATTGTACCACTAAGATATTCTGATTGGGTAGCCAATCTGGTCCCGGTTAGAAAGAAAAACGGGGAAATTAGACTATGTGTCGATTTTAGAAATCTTAATAAATCTTCTCTCAAAGATAATTATCCTCTACCTAAAATGGATCATGTTCTTGAAAAAGTAGTAGGAGCTAATAGGATGTTAATGATTGACTGATTCTCAAGTTATAATCAAATTGCTGTCAGTGATCTCGATAAAGAAAAAACCACATTTACCACTCCTTGGGGCACATTTATGTACGATAAAATGTCATTTGGATTGATGAATGCAAGTGCTACATTTCAACGTGCAATGGATATTGCTTTCGTTGGAGAATGGGACAAATTTTTAGTCATCTATTTGGATGATCTTACTGTTTTTTCTAAATCGAATGAATACCATCTTATTCATCTCAAACTGACATTTGAAAAATGTTGCATGTTTGGTCTATCCTTAAATCCTAAGAAGTCTCATTTCGCTATGCAAGAAGGCAAGTTGTTGGGTCACATTCTATCGCGAGATGGAATTAGAATTGACCCAAAAAGAGTAGAAGCTATAGATACAATAGCTATTCCTAGGAATGTGAAATAAATTCAGTCATTTTTCGGAAAAATAATTTTTTTGAGAAGATTTATTCCTAACTTCGCTAAAATCGTGAAATTGATTATAAATATGCTCAGGAAAAACAGTGAAGTAAAATGGACAACAGAAGCTAAAGCATCCTTTGCCCATATCAAGAAGGTTATAAGTGAGGCATCGGTACTAGCGAGCCTCGATTATCTCAAAGACTTTCTTATTTTTTCATTTTCCTCTGAACACACACTCGTTGTTGTACTCCTTCAAAAGAACGAAAAAGGTTTTGAGCAACCGATAGCCTTCTTTAGCAAAAGTCTCCGAGATGCTGAAATCAAATATAATATAATGGAAAAACAAGCATATGTTATGGTAAAAGAATTAAAATCTTTGAGAACTTATGTTTTACATTCTAAGGTGATTGCATATGTACCCACTAGTTCTGTAAAAGATATTTTGGTTCAAGCAGACAGTGATGGAAAAAGAGGAAGATGGTGATCGAGGTGGATATTGGTGGCCACCCACCTATTCCACTTGGACCCCCACCATTGCTTCTTTCATTTTTTCAGTTTTCGCACAGTTTACTATTTTTAGCAGTTTTTTTCAGGTCCTAAACTTCCGGGGCCATTTTGAGGCCCTAAACGATGTTTTTTTGGGTATGTTGTTATTGAAAAATAGCATCTAATGATGCTATTGAAAAATAGCATCTAACGATGCTATTTTCTCTCGAGCATTGTATTCCTCGGATAGATCTTTCCAACGAGCTATCATACGCCTAAAACGGAGATCGTATGCAAAAGTTACGACCCCGAGAAGTTGATGCACCAACTTACCCAAACGGGGCCCACATGAATTTTGGCGCTT
>SNQJ01S0005344.1:20544-51359 GCA_010110895.2 Picea sitchensis
GACATAAATAAAATAACATTACTAATCTAATATGCCCCAATTAAGGGTTAATGAGCCAATATTAGGGCTTAACATCTCCCACAACGTTGTGTTTTTCTGGGCATTTTGAGCACAATGCACCCAAAGGTCTTATGTTCACTGTGCATTTTACAAATTATGTGCCCATTGCACCTCTGTTTGAACTGTAACCTGCGCATCTATCCAAAGTCTTCAAATTGTAAGCATTTTTTGTGATTTTTGAAGGCCCCTAGCCTTCAAAATCTTGTTGTTATGCCATTTGTAAATGCACCACACTTAGATTCCCTCTCTAGATGAAGGGTTAGTCAAAACATAGGCACTTAAGAGGTTAAAAAGAACCATATTTCTCCTCTTTTTCTTTCATTTTCCACATGGATGGCTTGTTTTGATTGTAAAATTTAAGTTGAAATAATTTACTATCACATATATAAACACTTACATTGGGACCAAAAATCAAACTTCAATTATTGAGTATGCTCTTCTCTCGCACCATAAAGAGATCTTGAGAATCGGAAAAAATGATTGAGGGAAGATTTCATATCCCTTAAAAAAACATCTTTAGGAGAGGAGAAATCCCCCCTACAACTCCTATTAATTTTTTTTTAAAAAGCATCTTAAATTTGTAAGGGCTCATATATGCCCACATGTTCCAAAGATTAGGATAGTTTTTTAAGATACTTTCTTAGGCTACATTACTAGGGGAGTTTAAAGATTATTGTAATGGGCCCATACATGCCCACATGCTCACAATATAGGATATATATATTTTTTAAGTCTTTCTTAGAATAAAAGATTGGTAAGAACCCATACGTCCACATGCTAGCTCTTTAGGGAATTTAAAATTCTGCAAGGTCGTACCAGTGGAATCTAGTAAGATAGGTAATCAAGAATTGTAAGGACCACACGAATTCCACATGTTGCAAGGTGACACCTAACTTATTAAAAATTTGGCACATTTTATCACTTGCTCACACACAAAGTCACTACTCACTCACATAATTTCATCTCAAATTGTGGAGGTTGAAGTAGGATTCTGAAATGTCCCACTACTTCTTGATGAAATTATCCACTCCCACTTAATTCAAACAAGATTTGTTCACACCCCCAATCTCTCAAACATACACATCTAAATTTTTTATAAAAATAGACTAAGTTTTCCTCCATGTGAGGTGTCAAAACAATTTTTTTAGTCTAGGTAGGATCTCAGAGATAGGCATCCAAATAACTCCCCATTATCTGGTTCTCACATCTTAAAAACATTAGAAATTGAGAAATAGGGAACTTTAAAATCCTTCAAGTCAAGTGTTCCTACACCATAAGGAATGGAGATACCCGTGAAGGGTCAAAGGCCGAGGTCTGGTTGTTCTATGTGTCCCCCCTTGAGGCACCCACCTATTGGAAGGGATCCAACCTGTTGAAACAAATCTTAAATTTGTATCCGTAAGGCCTAAATTTTTCTTTTTTGGATTTCGGCTTTTCATAAAACATGAGTTTCGTATCATTTCTAAGAACACAATACCTTTTTCTTAGTTTTTTCTTAATTTTTCAGATAATGAAAGGGAAAAAGGTTTACAAAAATTATAAGACTCCCAATGATTTTTATTTGAAAATTATTTAAAATGTGTTAAAATTTAAACTAATGATTTTTTAAATTAAGCTTAAAAGAATTTTCGGGATTTGGGGTTTACTACAAACAAATTTTTTATGCAAATCGAATCATGAAATCTCGATCCCCGATTTCCCGAAACGTTGGAATCTTATTTTAAACACAACTTAATTTAGTCTCTTATAAGAAAGGTTAAAAGTTAAAATAATTATGTCATGATTTTGGGATTCGCAGTTCAGTGAGATCACATCTCCTGTCATCATGTTTCCGAAAATCCTGAATTACGAAACCTCGATCCACAATTCACGTTAAACTAAACTAATTATGTTTTGTCCTTAATCACGATTAATTAGTTAATTAAGATAAGTTAAGTCTTGTTTAAAAAAGCAAGTCATCACAATTTCGCAATTTCGAAGATCGAATTTTATTGATAACATACTTCTCAACATCAGGATTTCCAAAATCTCGAAAACATCTAATCTCAATTAATTAATGTGCTAAAAGCATTTAAATCTTAATTAAAACATTGCAATTTCGCGATTTCGCAATTTCGGAAATCGTTTTTCATCGATGACATACCTCTTGACATCAGGATTTCTGAAACCCCGAAAAATGAAGTTTTCAGCTTTAAACTATGATTAATACTAATTAACCTTTTTTCAAAAACAAGATTAATGGTAATCATTATTTAAGTGTTCATTCATGTTTCGCTTTCCGATTAAGCAGTTTTCTCATTTTCTTCAAAAACCCGAAGGTGCCTAAATACCAGGGATGACTTTAAGGATGGAAATTTATTTTTAAATGTAGAAACCTGGGCGAATCTTAGTAATCCTTCATATGCCAACTATAAATGTTTGGCGATATTTTTGAAAAAATATTCAAATTTCTAAGGATTTTATATAGTTTGTGTAAACTTTTGGCAATTTTTAAGGTAAAATAATTCTATCCTATAGAATTTGGGTGAATTATTTTTAGAATAGTGAATCTCTTTTTGGGAAAAACCATGGAAAATTAGCCCATGAGTGAAATTTAGCCCCTAAAATCATCCTTGCTAAATACGGACAGTAAATGAGTATCTCGAAAAAATATCTTCCGCATTAAGAGCTTTAAATTCGTGATAGCTGTGCAAATCTTGTCATTTTTAAATGTATTCAAAATAAATATTTGAATGTCTTTGTTTTCATTTTAAGCTGAGCTCGTTCATCCATTTTCTGTGACATGTTTTCAATTAAACGCAGAAGTCATGGCAACCAAAAAAGCATCGAAGAAGAATGAAGATGCACAGAAAGGAGATATTATCTCCGACACCACTCTACATGCTATATATTCTATTAAATCTTAGACTCAAATCTTCGAAGTGTTGGAATACGAGTTTGAGAATGCTCATCCTGTTTCTGAAAATCATTTTCAGGACATAGTTGAGTCAAAGCTTCATAAGATCGCTACACGCCCAAGGCTTGTGGCATACACTGATATGATTATCTGGGCTCTAGATAAGGTCGATATCCCAACAAGGAGCATTTTAAACGAGCAAGGAGCTATCGCCATCTCTTTCAGATCAGAGCACATTCAAGTAATGTATAAACTCTCGCCAAATCCTAAACATACTTTTAATGCTGAATTTTTAGCAGAGTTTCAGAGAGAAGAATGTATTGAGGCTGACCCAACATATCCCTATATGATTAGAAGATGGGCAAGGTCTCAAGCAAATTTTAGGGCTGAATCCCATGGGATTTATGATACAACATCCTTAAATGAATACATGGTATATGTAGTCATTATGTTATATAGACTTTTCGGGAGAAAAGATCCCTGTCATTTTCATGCAGATTGGGTGCCCTTTTTAGAGGAAGATTCAGAAGGAAATGGTTTTAATTGGCATAGGATTTTGTCAGATAACCTAACATAAGAAATCTTAAACTACAAAGCAGCAAAATCAAAGGGACAACCAACACCTTTTTATATGTCTACATACATTATGGATGCAATCTGTTTTGTGACTCCCTTTCCATTAATGAATTGGAGTTGGAGCATTTCCTGTCCATAACCCATTCATAAATATCACTCGGCCCTTTGGGAATAAAATACTAAAGATGCATTTTATGAGGTTTGTCATTTTATTATTATTCCTATGCACAAAATGTTTTTTGGATGCGAACCCCCTCACATTTTTGATGCAATCACAGAAAGTCTTAAAGAAGTTGCCGACTGGTTTATTGAGGAAAAATTCTCCTACATTAGGGTTTATGGTTGTTCCATTCCCCCTCATGCACTCTCTAAATTCCTACCAAACAGATTGGTGTGCAGGGAGGTAGCTCATCAGATAGTAAAGGGAGGTGTTGGATTAGAATTAAAAGCAACTCAGAAGAAATCATGGCCATCTTTCCCTATTCATATTGGGAAATTTTCTTTATTAAATTTAGGCCATTCTAAGGTAGAGGCTGAGTCATTAGAAGAAGTGAAATTAGTAGATATCGAGCACAGAAAATATGACCCCTACCAAGTAATAAGTAGGCATTTCATACATTGTAATCTAAAGGCGTATGGACATCAAGCATCTATTTATGATGATATATTTAAAGATGTTAAATCCTATGAAGAAGTATTGAATAGAGTGCAGGCCATGCCACCTGACTCACAGATCAGATTCACATCTTTTCAGAGCCATAGGCGAAGTTGCCTACCCAAGAGATTGCAAGGTGAAGTTTCGACCCCACCACCAGAATAGGAAGGGCCCCCTCCAGGGTTTGAAACTAATACACAGGATAAAGAAAATACCAAAGGAAAGTTGAAGAATAATGAGATACCTTCCCAATACATAGAGGGTTCTCAAACAAAAGAATCAGGAACAGAGAGGGGAAAAGAGCTGGAAACAACTCCAGAAATCATGAAGGATGTTCCAGAAAAGATAAGAGGAACAACATCAACAGATCTTGGTAATCCTATCACCTCTTTAACTCCATTACAGCCAACTTTTGGAACCACCCATGAAGGAGCTTTATATGTCAGTGATCTAGAGCCAATTTCAAGAGCTGAAATCCCCCCATCAGATTACTTTTTCAGTAAAAAGAAGAGAGCAGTCTTGAAACAAGAAATTAATCCAAGCGGAGAGGGGAGGATTAAAAAGCATAGGGTTATTATAGATGGAAAGAAACTCAAAGATGGAGAATTTGCTACAGAATTAGCAGGTACAATGGGTGTTATAACAACAACGGATATGTATTCTGTTGGCAATTTAACAACTATGCTCGAACAAAAAGACCAAACAATAATTCAATTGCAAGACAAATTAAAAGAAACTGAGAGAAATATTAGTTGGGGAATACAAAAGGGTGTAGAACAAGCTAGACTAAACGATATGCAAGAAATTCAGAAAATGAATAAAGACTTGGAGGAGGCAAAACACATAATATAGGTCACACGGGAATAGGTCTAAAAGCTGGGAGAAGAAAATAAACATTTACAAGATAAAATTATTTCTATTACTAATCAAGTAGTAGAACTTGAAAATTTCAGGACACAAGCATTGGAGATATATTTGAGAATAGAGGAAGAACAACAAAAAGTGTTCTTGAATCTGGAAGTAGTCCAGAATTATTTTCAAGAAACAAACAAGTATTTGGAGAATGTTTTCCAGAAAGAAAGGGAGGTGAAAGCAGATAGAACGACTTTTCAAAAGGAAGTGGCTTTCTCATCAAAGGAAGAAGTTGGAAAGAATAAGAAATTATCTATTTCTGAATAGGTTAAAGGGGACATAATATTAAAAGTATGGGAAGAAAAACTAGCGGAATATAAAAGAATAACAAGAGAGGTCAATGATGATTGGCATGGAATTTTTGATCTCTTAGAAAGAGCTTCATTGAATATCAGAACAGATGATTGTTCTGGATTATTAGGTGAGATTAATATTGCTAAGCAACAACTAAGGTTAAAAGAAGAGCTGGAGGAAATGAAGATGGAGATTTCAAAAATTTAATTAATCAATATCACAGAGATCAACAAATGGCTGGTGACACCGAATCTAAGGTTGAAAACTATTAAATTCACAGAGAAGATGATAGAAAATCGTTTTCCTGAATTGCAGAAAAGATTTTTCTTATTTGAAGCAAATGAGATACCAGATGCTCCCAGGACTTTTGTGAAATTTTTGGGAAAGTGTGTTCAGTGTATTGAAGAAGAGAAAGGAAGTTCGTCAACGCAAGCTTAAAATATTTTTTAAATGTTTTTATCATTAGAAATTAGAAAGAAAATGTAAACGGTTGACATTATTTTTATATGTAACCGTAATATTAGGAAGTTGGTTAGTCACCAACAAGAAAATTTTGATGAAAATGTATAAATGTAGTTTCTAAACACTGAGAAAGGGCTTCAGGATTTTTTTGGAGAGAGCCTATTGTAATAACAGTTTTCCAATACATCATAATATAGATTACAAATGAGATTCTGAATCCTTCAAATTTGTAGCTATGTGTTCTTCAACCCTGTTTACTATATTTTGTTGTATTTTTCTTTCAATGTTTTTCTAATGAATAATCAATTTGAAGTTATCTACATCATTGATTTCTAGTTCAGATTGGTTTGGATATCAAATTATTTATATTTTTTCCTCTGAAATTGCTATCAATGATTTTAAGACCTGTAAATCTTTTGAACCTTAATACTTAACTTTCATTAGAAACCTCGTTTTCTTTCATTATTATCTGTCAAAATATGAGATTCTTTCTTGATTAAAGCCTCATATTTTTCAATAATACTTATATGTCAGTTTAAAATTTTCAAATTGTTACAAATCCAGGAAATGGCCTCGAATGTATTTATGTTACTTTTTTTAATTTCAAAATTGTTTTTCTTGTTCTCATCTCTGGAAAGTTTGAAGTAACATTTGATTAAAATCATTTTACAAATAAATAAAGTTTTATCCTCCATGACTGTTCCAAGTAGCAGACAACCCAACATTGAACTTGGCCTTCAAGATCAAACCAGTATTGCCTTGAATCTATTTAATACCATTTTACAAACAACAACTAACCGGGTTGAATTAGAACGTTCATGGGTTGCTATTGAGAGAGACATTAGCATCCGAGAACAACAGGAAGCAAGATAGAGACAGTTGAGAAACTGATTCTGCTTTACCCTTCCTTTGAATTCTTATTCTCAAATTATTCCTTTAAACATTTACAGATACCCTGACAGTATACTTTACAACCTTAAAGTATAAACTTAGGAACAACACAGCCCGTGATCCATTTCTGAGGCCGAAAATCTAAATGTCACACTTTGAGCGAGGTACCTAGTGGCCAATTTTAGGACATCTGCCCAGGTGGAAATTCTGAGCTGCAATTTCACCTTGATCAGATTTTGTGTGGCTATTGGGAAATGTCTCCAGCTCTTTCAGGATATGCACCCTCTATCCCTCATTATAACTAATTATTTCATCCTTCGCTAGTTCCTCTTCTGGTGGCTTCAGACCCCACTGTTGAGTGCTATTGGAAGGTCTAGTGCTATTTGAGAGGAAGGACGTTATGTCTCTACATGACACAACGATTTGTTTTCTTTGTTCTCCCACGTGGAAAAAATCCATCTACCCACATGTATGCTTATTTTCAATTGATTTATGTATGGTTCTCTCTTGATTACATGCGATTGTGAGATATATTGAAGGTCCATATTATACAAGTCTCTTGCTCATTTTCTTCTCTCATCACCATTTTGCACACTTTCCACTTTTCTAGTCAGACATCATAGGGGACCCATAGAATCCCCATCGTTATAGATGCTTTCAAAATCTCTGCTATCCTAGGAGGATTTCCTAGTTTCACCAAATCACTGGCCCAACCATCTCACACCACTATGAGTGATACCATTTTGGGATCATATTTTATCGGTTCCACTTTAATTGGGTACACTTCCCAAGGTTATCCATCCACTAGCTCTCCCTCACAAGGAGGCGAAGGGTACACTTTTTCTTTGGGAGAAGTACACCCCCCCCAAACCCCCCTCAAGGGTCAGTTCCACTACCTACTCACACAATGGCTAGAGCTAATCCTCCAACGCCACTCCACATGCCATATTTGTCCTCCCTCAACATATAGGATCTTATTAAGCTCACGAATGATCCTATATTGCATGACCCCACATGGCCTTCAGTGCCTCCAAACTACCTTTAGACATTCCCAAGATTGAAGGAAAGGCAGGGGACGATCCCGCCAACCATGTCATGACCTTCCACTTATGGTTCTCTTCAAATAGAATCATGGATGACTCAGTCCGATTAAGGTTATTTCATCACACACTCATAGGTCCATTAGCGAAGTGGTATGTGGATGAAAAATTAGGGTCCCATGTGACTTTTGAATCATTGGACAGAACATTTTTTATGTTATTTCAACTACCAGTTCATCGTGAAAATGGTATAGAATTTCTCTCTAAGTTTAAGAAAACCTCAGCCACACATATCGCCGAGAACATTCAAGAATGGCATCAATGACATAGCTTATGCAAAGAAGAAACCACCAAATAACAATGCCTCGATTTTTTTCTCAGATCACTTGTCCCTCTTCTTTCCAAAGATGTGGCCTCCACCTTCCGCCAAACTAAAGAGGAAACCATCAACAAGGCTCAACAATATGACCTCATTTATGCACAGTCAGGATACTTATACAGAGTACTACCTGACACCTCGAGACCCATACAATTCGGCTAGGACAAACCTAAGATGTCTCACACGGTGGATGGATTGATTGGTACCACAAAACACCACCACCCATACATCCAAACACCACCTATGTATGGTACACCCCAATATCCACCATTGTATGGAGGACGCCCTTATTACTCTCCCCCCCCTTATCAACAACCATACCCTACTATCCTCCCTCCACCCATGAGTGGACCCTCACTGGCACCCATGATGCGCCCGACTGTTCAACAAAGTTCTGGTACCCCCTCTACGTCAACTTACACCCTGAGCATTATTGAAAGCGTTATGCCTTTTTATGCACCCTATGGGTCATTACCACAAAATAATCTGTACTTCCCATTTCCTGGTCCTCCACATCCCATTTCTCCTCCACAAGGACAACCACACGCTAGGGTTAACTTTGTTCATCCCTCTCCCATTCAGAAATTTCAAAATTTTCAATAAGTTAATACAGAAATTCCATCCCATCAACAAAATAATTCCAAAAAGAAAGGAAAAAACCAAAACAATATTAAACCAGGACCAAGGGGAAACCAAACCCAACAAAACCAACCTATTGGGTGCAACTAGAATCAGGGGAACCAGAACCCCCAAGGGGGAAATAGAAAACACCAAGGGAGGACCAACAACAACAACCTCTAGACGAACTTCCCTTGTGCTCTTTGCATTGAGCATGATCATTATACTCGCCATTGCCTGCAAATTGTTGACTTCAAATGAATGAAAGATTCCATGAATGTTCCATGTTCCCCAGTGCCACCTGGCCCTCAACAGGATCCAGAACAATATTTGAAACAAATACCCTTGGCTCTGTTGAAAAACCCTATTCCACACCAAGGTGTGATGAATACCCAGCAAAAGATGCATCCCATCCCACCACCGATGAGACAGTATCAAAACCCTGCGAATCTGGGGGATCACAATATCCTCCTCACTAGCGAAGAAGAAATTATTTTGCAAATGTGCATTCGTCAGTACAACACACCCCCTGATTCTAGTCCCACCACTTCAGAAGCAGCTCCATCCATAGCCATACAACCCTTTATGATTCCACACCCTAACCCTGATTGCCCGATTCTTATTCGTCACATCCCATTGTGACGAAATATCAACAACCCTCGAGCTTGGGTGGCATAGAATTACAGTTTTTTCAATGACTTGGCACAATCTCTTGCAGCCATGTCAGTCCTCCAGGTCCTCCAAACATGTCCCACTCAACGGAAATAATTTCTTTCTACCTTTGGGGAATTTGACCCTACTAATACTAGACTCATCACATTTGATTTAGATTGTGGGGAGCCTCATCTCCCCACTTTGGTAGCTTTCTAGATACCAGTCAAAATTTGGAACCTCATCTTTCATAGATGTATCATTGATGAAGGTGCATCCACATGCATCATGTCCAAAACTATATGGAAGAAACTTGGCTCCCCTGAGCTAATCCCATCTGCCATCACTTTAAGAGATTATGATGGACGACCATCCTCTCCTGAAGGGATCTTTCAAAATGTTCTCGTTGAACTCAGAGGTAAAACCATCCTGATTGACATTGAGGTTATCAACGCCCTGATTGATTACAACATCTTGTTTGGGCATAACTATATGTATTCTATGAAAGTCGTGGCCTCTTCTATGTTTCTAACGATGATGTTCCCCCACAATAGGAAGATCATCACCATAGACCAAGTTTCACATTACACACCTAACCACTCCTCCAATATCGACAACATCTTACCTCTTGTCCACACCAGTGCCAATGCCTATCCACTCATCGATATAATTCCCAGAATTTTCAAATATCCATCTTTTCTAGGGGCATACCATGGAGCACCACCGCTCATACACCCCTCAACACAAGTGTGTGTCATATATTCCAATGGAACTGAAAATGGAGATGACATTCCTACCACAAAGGATTCGCCACCCCTCGACATCCCACCAGCTGAAGAAATCCTACCTCAGGAATTACATAAAAACCCTACGAAACCACTTACCCCCAATTTTACCCTTCCCCAAGGGAAAATCCTAGTTTGGGAGACTATCCCCCAAGCCATCACTCAAATCCCCTTCTTCTACCCCCCACCGGGAGTACAAGCATTCCAGGTAGCCACAATTCTTACCTTTCCCAACATGGTGTTGGACATTCCAGTATGGTATATCCACCCACCTGAGATGGTTCCTGAACAATCCATCCCTCACCAAATAGAGTGAATATTGATGCATATTCCAGCACTAACCCCAACCGCATCATCTTCACGACCACTTGCCAGCACCCCGGCCATAGCTAGGTGTATATGGAAGAAGAAGGAGACCACCGCTCCACTTCCTCCCCGAGTTCAACCTCCTTGTGCACTATGCGAGAAAGAAGGACACCCCACAAATAGATGTCCCTCTCTCGCTGAGTTACACAACTTCATCCAACTCCCCCGAGAAACCACATCACTCGTCGCTTCACTAAGAACACCTAGCACCACCACCACATCCCCTACTACATGAAACAAAAGGTTGTGAACCAAATTCGCATGTTCCATATGTTCAGAGTATGACGACTACACTCATCACTTCCCTGCACTACCTTAGTTTCAATAGATGCTAATGACAGTACACCAAAAATTTCGGCAAGATCCCTCTGCACCCACGTCATTAAGTACCTGATTCAATGACATCCATTATGTCACGACCTTAGTTAACAAACGGATGAGGTTCCCTTTCTCTCTTTTTTAATCACTTGATCATTTCACATATCAGTTTCCTACGATCATTGAATACAAACGTCGTCAAATGGTCCTTATTCGAAATCCTCCAACCACCTCACTTCTCATGATGCAAGTGATTCCCCCTATTCCATCTATAGATATTTTCCACACCACCTCCCTTGAACCTAACTCACTTCCCAACCCTCCATGGTTCATGGATAGACTATGTGAGGATTTACCCCCTATTCTCCGGTTGATTTCCCTCAGGAAATTTTACCCCCAACTATAGTTTCTAACCCACAGTGTCTAGACATTTGGTTTATGTAAAGCGCGTCATCACACCATAGTTGGGATACCCCCTCTACATCTTCAACACCTAAAGATAATCACATAGTGACATTCACCAATTTTACTTCCCCGGATCCCTTATATTCTCATTTTCCACTGCGACAAAGATATCCTTGAGGAACTAACTATCCCCGATTCCCCATGGAATGCGCTCCATCACAGAGCGCTTTTTTTCTCATAGGAATCATTTGACCTTCTTAACCAAGGCTCCATATGTGCAATCGAAACCAAGGATTTTATTCCATCCAAGAATATAGACTGGTTCAACAACCCTATCCCTACCCCAGATGCTTTTGAAGAAGGAAACATCGCCAAAATTTCCCCCACTGTCAAAATTAACATGTCCATCAAACTAGGAATCATAAAGGAAATCACCATTGGTGTTGCATGCTCCTTTGAGGAACTCATAGCTTACAAAGAACTCTTTCAGGAATATCGAGATATGTTTTCCTGGTCATATACAAAGATACCCAGCCTCAAATCCTTATATTTTCAAACATCACATCGACACATGGCCAGATGTCACCCCTGTACGTAAAAAAAAATGCCCATTGCACCCATCTAAGGCAGCGACTATCAATGCCAAAATTGGCAAACTATGCATTGCAGGGTTCATATACCCCATCACATACATGTCATGGGTTTCCAACCTCATCCTTGTCAACAAAAAAGAGGGCATTATTCACGTCTTCACTAACTTTCACGATATCAACCATGCTTTTCCCAAAGATTTCATCGACCAAATCATCGATGACTATGCTGGCCACGACACCATGTCCTTCATGGATTGTTTCTCTGGCTAAAACCAAATCCAAATCCATCCAGCGGATCAGTATAAAACCATATTCACCACCCCATGTGGTACATTTGTGTATCGTGTTATGCCTTTTGGACTCAAGAATGTGGGTGCGACATTCCAATGGGCCATGAATTACATTTTCCATGATCTCGCTCACATCATCCTCTCTTACTTAGATGACTTCACCACTTGATCCAAGAAAAAAACTCAACATCTAGATGACTTATGGGTTGTCTTTCAACGATGTCGACATTACAATATGCACTTGAATCCCCTCAAGTGTGTATTTTATGTCACCATCGAATGCCTCCTTGGGTTAGTCGTTTTCCAGCATGACATCATACTGGACCCCCTCAAGGTCCAAGCCATCACAAAAATTCCACCACCTAGGAATTTGTGCCAACTGCAGATCCTATAAGACAAAGCCAAATTTTTACAATGCTTTGTTTTAGATTACGCCACTTGCGCGCATAGTTTCCTTCTCTTATTGCATCATCATATCCCATTTCGATGGGTTGAACATTCCCAAACAACTTTTGATTATTTAAAAGAGGCACTCTCCAATGTCCCTTTAATTAGTCCACCCGACTATCATTGTGATTATATACTCTACTTGTCAGCCTCAGCCGTATCAGTAGCAGGAGTTCTCGTCCAACTAGGGGATGATGGTTGTGAGCATGTTATTTATTGCATAAGTAAAAACCTTTTAGGTCCACCTCTGGAGTGTTGACACTGATAGGGGGGTGAATCAATATCAAGTACAATTTAAAAACCTTTTTCAGCTTATACTTAAACCATTTAATTATAGTCAATGAGCAATGAACAATAGTTTAAGAGTTACACCAATAGACCATGCACAATATATGAGAAATAATCAATAGTTATTATTCAAGGGAAGTAATGACTTCCAAAGGTATCTACAGATTCAAAATGTAAAGGGAGGGATAAACCTCCAAGAGGAAGATACAATATTCCAATATCAAGAGATGGTTGAACTCTCCATCCTTGCCCCTTCCTTCCACTAAATAATATATGAGAGATAATAAAACTTTACATTAAATCATCACCATCAACCAACCATCACATAGAACTTGATAATGCTTCCTGAGACTTCTTCAACTTATGAAATTCTTGAATTATTGGAATACTCTGATCCTTTATATAATATTACTCAATTCATTCTCTGAAACTCCTCCCAGTTTCACTCCTTGAATCCTCCCCAAAAAGAAGTTATAGAAAGAATGGTAGAATTTATTCAATTCTTATTTATTGAGGAGACTGAACTTGTACAACATGCCCTGTGCTCAATATTTAACATATGATTATGAAACTCGCACATAAGAAACTAAATTCCTTACTCTTTCCAATGGAATTTTTCCCACCTCATTTGGATTCTCTATGACTAAGTTATGACTATGTTACCCAGAACACCTGTTTATTGACTAGCTTCAGGACTGGTCAAAAGCCCTATATTGAACAACATGTATCTCCATAATTATAGCGAATAAAGTGATAAATGTTTTACCGAGGGTACCTTGGTATATCTTCTCAGTGCCATAGAAATTTCACCATCTGAATCGTTCTAAAAAAAACGTTATAGAAAAAATGGTAAGATTACCTGAAAATAACATACCTTAGAACACATCACCAAAATACTTCATCCTCCCTTGTAATCTGGCCTTCTTTACTTCTGATTTCCTATGAAATTCGAATTGTATCTTAAATGAATGTATAATGATGTGTATTTATACCATTTATGTTACTTCCTTTTAACATTAGGGCTGACCTGACACTTTCTTATTTTGTAATTTGTTTCTTTAATTAACTTCAGGGCCTACATGTACTTCCTTCTTCAATTCAGTTTGTAATTTTCAAAAATTCATTTCTCCTCAACCATGAGGATCCACATGACATGCCACATACCACCGAAAACAACATGATGTATAATATCCATCCATGGGTGTTGTATATTCATTTGCATTGTCCTTCATGTCCAAATACCTTTATCAATCTTGCGGTCCAAAACCCATGACTAGGGTTGACATCAATGACAACAACCAATCTTCCAACATGAAGTACAATCATGAAGAGAAAATTGACCTCGCAGTTTTCCTTGCATTCTAGAAACTATGTCATTATATCTTGCTTCACACTACCAAACTCGTGGGAGATTCCAAACCCATGCAGTACTTTCTTAGTCAACGACAAATTAATGGTAAATTTTCCCGATGGATCATCATCCTTCAGGAATACGACCTAGATATTACAACTCCCAAAAGAAAGAAAGCACTTGTCCTCACTGAGTTTATCACGAAGTTTCCCTCCAACATTTCTAGTTCACCCATCAACACAGATTTTCTTGAAGAACACCTCTTCTACATACCCTCAGATGACCCTTGGTATGGTGACCTCCTCATCTACATTTGGACATAAAAATTCAGGTCTCATCTCTCTTAATACGATCATCGATGCACTCTCCATCAGGCCCCTCGATATCTCCTTATCGAAAATATTGTATATTGACGTGGGGTCGACACCATACACCATTGATTTTTGACCATCAACGAAGCCAATAGAGTCTTGAATGATTGCCACAATGGTGGCCACCTCTCAGGGATGTACACCGCCTAGAAAATCATTTGAACAAGCTACTTCTGGCCAACATTGTTTCATGAATGCATCCACACTGTAAAACAATGTAACAAATGCCAGCTTTATGAAAACATAGCATGAGCACCACCCGCTCTTCTACATCCAGTCATCACTACTGAACCCTTTTGAAAATGTGGCATCGAATTCATGACTTGCAACCCTCCATCTAGTATTGGACACAAGAACATATTTGTGGTTTTTGATTACTTTACCAAATGGGTCGAATAAATGACTAACTTCAACAACATCTCTAAAACAACATCGTCTTTTTTATTCAATAACGTGATTACTCGCTTCATATTCCCACTATAGTTAGTCTCTGATCATGGTAAACACTTTGAGAATGAGATATTCGTCGAACTCTCCTCAAAGTTAGGATTCTCCCACAATTTCACCTCCCCATACTACCCTCAGTCCAACAGACAGGTCGAGTCTATTAACAAAGTCCTCAAAAACATGTGGTAGTGCATTGTTAACAAACATAAGACCAACTGGCATCATATGTTGTTTTCAACATTATGGGCTTATCGCACAGAAGTCAAAATTGCCACCAGTTTTATACAATTTCATTTCATCCATGGGATTGAAGCCACCCTTCCCATCAAGTGAGAAATTCCCACCTTATGCACCTCCATCGAGCTATTACCTGACACTACTCCAATGGAGCAATGCTTTCCGAACTTAGAGTCATTGGATGAAGATCGTCGGTCTTCATTATAAAACAATGAGGAAGATAAAATATGGTCGAATGCCACCTCTGACCACCATGTCAACCTTCACTCATTTAACGAAGGAGACCTCATCCTAGCCTATGATATCACTCACAATACCCTCAATCATGGAAAATTGGATTCATTATGGCATGGACCCTACATCATCCAACACTTCCTCACTAAAGGCGCATACATCCTGGTCTCTCCAGAAGGATATCCTCTCAAAGAACCCATCAACGAGTTGTACTTAAAGAAAATTTACGCCTGATCATAGTCATTCTACACTAGGCTTTTTATTTTTTGTACACATTTGTATAGTTTTTAGTCTTCTTTTTTTTCCCTCCATGCCTATGTCTGATATATCATTTGTGTTATTGACATATGTCTCCCCCATCAGCCTACCACATTAGTTATGCTAACGGAGCTAGCCACTAGACATAGAATCTCGCTTCGGCCGCTTGGGCCCTCTATACCCCCTCACATGAGATGCTCCACTCCAACGACATATGTTTGGGCTCAAAAACTAACAACCAAGAATAATACACAGCTATCATTGGCCTCCTAACCGAGGCCAATCACTACCACATTTGTCACCTCAATATCGTATTAGATTCCCAGCTTGTTGTCCTGCAGCTCAAGAATGTGTACCATGTCCGCAATCCTTGTCTCTTCCTCAAATACCTGCAAGTTAGAATCTTATATTGAAATTTTGATTTAATTACACTTACACACATTCCATGACAATTCAATCAAATAGTAGATAATATGGATAACCTAGTGTTAGATTGGCATATATCACATCAAGACATTATCACACATACATAAATCATCACAAGTCTGTCACAGCATATAGATTAGACATCATAAAAACCATCACAAAAATACCATCACATGTGAAAATTATGGATATCATAAACCATGTATATCCATATATATATATATATATATATAACGATCAATGTATCATCATTTTTTACAAAATGGTACAAACTGTACGTATCATGTAGGCAAGTGAACCTCCCTCACCCCTATGAGCAAAAAATAGGTTTCACACTACCTTATACCATGGGAATGCATGCCTACATAAACAAAAAAATATATATACATCAATCAATCATGGTTCCTCCAGAGCACCACAACCGGGTACTCTATCTAGAGGAGGTACCCCACAAGTTGGGGGTCCTCCAGGTCCAAGGGGCAGTCACCCAGTCATAGCTGCCCCCTCTACAGTTTCTCCATGAATCAGGGTCCAAAACTCTTCTGGAAGGCCCATGAACTACTCCAAGACTCCCTTCTCTTGGATCTAAGTCCACATGCCCTCGAGAAGTTCCTGTAGCACCAACTCCAACTGGCGGATGAAGTCCTCTAATACCTTGCCGACCTCTACCAGAGGAGCATGTGATGGCCCTGCACCAGGGTCATCAAATATATGCCTCCTTTCGGCCCTCACGTCATCTATTGGCCTCACACCGGCCTCATCCCTGCAACGTCTCTCTCCCACCTGGGGTGGTCTCACTAGCCCCTGACGATCCAACTCTTCCATGACCTCTACCTCTCGGCCTTGCAGCCCTACATCTGCAAAATCAAAACCAAATGATAGCATCAACATCCATCCATAATATAAACATATGCTACACTATCAAAATCACAAAACATAAAGTACACCAACATACCTCTCTAGTCCCAAACCTCCTCAATAGGCAACACCATATCTCGGTCCTGGTGGTAGTCCATCCCACCATACAGATACTGCAGTATAATCTGTGGTATATGGCGCCACACACACACTAACGTAGCTGTAAAATAATGGCCACCCTCCCAACCTCCATGTCGCACAAAAATAGATTCCCACCGCATCATTCATGGCTCACGTGCCTCTTCCACTCACAACAACACCCTAGGGTGCAACATGGGCACCATCTCCAAAAACCATGCCACCAAGATCGATCCAAAGGAAAAATCACCAAAGTCAGAAGTATGACACCTGTTAATCTGACCAATCATCTTGGGATGCAACAACAAACCCCAAGTGAAGAAGTCCCCATACAATATCTAATTATATGTACATATGTCACATCAACAACATTCAAAACCTAAAATTCCACTCCCTGAATCGATCCAAAGTCCCAAGAGTTTCCTTGATGCCTCAACATCCTCAATGTCTAGAGTCTTTCACACTCAGGAGAACCCAGTCAATAGCACCTATCGATGTAAACACAACAAAATAACATATCATCAAATCCACAGTATCTTATAATCATAATCAAAACAGCCAATAGTATAATGACTGAGATAACTTGCATGCAAGTGTCCTCAAAGAATAATTCTTCTCAGTACGCCCAAGAGCGGGATGTTACATACACCCCCTCTTGTTTTAAAATTTGTCCTAAAGTTTCATAGTATGTAAGTGCCGAAATAAAGTGTATCACAATATCATATGTCTAGCTATCAAACAAAAATGGAAATTGTTGACGCATATCATATGCGTCCTCCCAGGTCGTTGAGTGTGGACTATAGTTGTCCCACTATACCTTAACCCGATCTATTGTTCGACATCATAGTTGTCAAATGCGATGGTCCTGGATGCGGATTGGCTCATCTGTGAGAGAGCCTTCATCTTATACCTGCACAGAACTTATGTCAATAACATGTGTAGGATCACTAACATAATGTCTCAAAATAGATACGTGAAAAACATCATGCATACTCCTCAAAGCATCAGGCAAGGCTAGTCTATAGGCTACGGGCCCCTTCTTTTCCACAATCTCAAAGGGTCCCATGAACCCAAGAGATATTTTAGCACCCTTTCCAAGCTTGATCGAACTCTTATATGTTTTTACCCACAAGAACACTCGATCGTAAACTTCATAACTACGATTGAAATGACGTGCATCGGCATAATTATTCTGTCGATCCTGTGCTTCCTTTATCCTTTGTATTATGGTTTGCATTTGGTATTCAATTTATTGGATTGATTCAGGTCCCACCAAGACCCTATTCTCAAGCCAATCCAAACTCAAAGGCGTCTGACACGGTCTCTCATAAAGAAACTCGAAAAGCACCATATTAATGGTGATTTGATAACTGTTGTTGTATGCAAACTCTGCCAGTGGCAAGAACTCTTCCCAAATTTTGTGTTGGTCCATAACGTACATACACAACATATCCTCCAAGATTTGGTTTTTTATTTCTATCTTCCCATCTGTCTCCATGTGATACGTAGTACTATCTTAAGTGGGGTTCCCAAGGCCTCTTGGAAACTAGTCCAAAATCGTCCTTTAAACACCGATCCTCTATCGAATATAATCCTCTTAGGCATGCCATGCATCCTCACAATTACACTGATGAAAACTCTAGCTATGTCAGGTGCCTCATACATCTTACGCATAGGAATAAAATGAGCACTCTTCATCGGAGTGTCAACTACCACAAAAATCAAGTCTTGTCTCCTTGCCATCAGTGGAAATATAATAATGAAATCCATTGAAATGACCTCCCATTTCAATTTTGAAATAGCGTGAAGCTATAGTAATCCTGTCAGATATCTATGTTGAGCCTTCACCTGTTGACATTCTAGACATCTTGCGACATAGTTAAATATGTCTCCCTTCATTCCTTTCCAGAAGAATAATGGTTGAAGGTCTTCCCTCATCTTCATGACTCCAGGATTATCCATGTACACTGCTTTATGAGCCTCATTTAGGATCAAACTCCTCAATTCATCATTAGGTGGTATATAAATTCGATTTTTAAATCTCAATAATTTGTCGTTGTCCATAGTAAATACCTCAAATTTTGGTACCATCATTGTATTTTGTCTGATAAAATCCTTGACCTCTTTGTACCAGTCATTGTCACATTGTAAGGTTAGAATCCTTTCACGTAGATTCTTCTGAATAGGCATCACCGAAAATATGCATCGTCTCTAAATCAATGCATCAACCACTCTGTTCACTGTTCCTCTTATGTAAGTAATCTTGAAATCGTACTGGCTAACAAATTCCGACCAACGTCGTTGTCACACGTTCAAGTCGTTTTGTGTAAATATGTGATGTAGAACACAATGGTCCATTTTTAGATCAAATTTTCGACCAATCATTTAGTGTCTTCAAACTCTCAAGGAATATACAATGGATAACAACTCCAAATCATGTGTTTCATATTTCTCCTCATGCCTTCTCAACTTTCTCGATATGTAAGCGACCACTCGATCGTCCTCCATAAAGAGTTTGCCTAAGCCTTCCTTGGATGCATCTATGCATACCAAGAAGTCTGTGTTGATGTCAGGGACCTTTAGTATTAGTGAAGTCGTCAACAACTCCTTGAGCCTCCAAAATTTCTTCACGCATTTCTTGGTCCAAACAAACTTCATGTTCTTCTGCAATTCTGTGATCGGATTTGCTATCTTTGAAAAAAACTCGGTGAATATTCGATAATATCCTACTAAACCCATGAAGTTACACACTTCGGGGACATTTGTTGACGCGGTAAATTCCATAATAGCCTCGACTTTTTCTGGATCCATAATGATACCTTTGTCAGAGATGACATGCCCTAAGTAGAGAATCTTTGATTGATAAAATGAGCATTTAAACAATGTCCCATCCAATTTGTTCTCTTGTAGACACTATAGTACCATGCACAACTGATCGTCATGCTCCTCCATCGTCCAAGAGTAAATCAAAATATCGTCAATGAATACTTCGACAAACCTATCCAGGTATTCACAGAACACTGAATTCATCAAACTCATAAATACCCCTGGGGAATTCGTTAGTCCAATTGGTAGTAAAATAAACTTGTAATTTCCAAACCTTGTCTTAAAGGAGGTCTTAGGGATTTCATCATCATTGATCCATAACTGGTGATAGCTTGATCTGGTGTCGATCTTTGAAAACATTGTCGCACCCTTCATCTGATTAAACAGATAATCAATCCTTGGCAATAAATACATATTCTTGATCATTACCTTGCTCAATTGACGATAGTCAATGCAGAGTCTCCACGACCCATCCTTCTTTCATATGAAGATAATAGGTGCACCCCATGATGACACACTTGGATGTATAAGTCCTAGGTCCAAAAACTCCTTCAGTTTCATTTTAACCTCCTATAACTCCAGGGTCGACATCCGATAAGGCATTCTTTCTATCGGTTTTGTCCCCAGTTTTAGGTCTATGGTAAATTCCAATTCCCTCTTAGGAGGCAACCCTAGTAACTCCTCTCGGAAGAAATGCAGAAATTATCTTACTACCAAAAGGTTTTCTAGTCCTTTTTCCACTCCCATTTCATTTAACGCAAGGATCTCATAAACATTTCATCCCTTGCGCATGCTCTTCTGCAGCTTCAAGGAAGATATGAACCTCAAGGAAACTCCCTGGTTCTGACCTACAATAACGTGTGTCTATCCCTTATCATCGACCAAGCTCAACCATTTTGTCTTACAATTGATTATCCCCTCATGTGATTCCAGCTAGTCCATACCGATCGCAACGTCATAAGACCCTAAGATGGTGACATACAGGTTGGCCCTTCTAACAAACTCTCCCAAGTTAAGGCTACAGCCTGTAACCTTCCCTCCAAACTTTTTTTTGGCTCACGAAGCCATTTCTATGAATCCTTTACCTTAACTCATTTTAGCGTCGCACAAGAAATAAAACTCTCTTTAGCACCTGGATATATCAAAATACTAAGGGTCTGGTCAGCAACGATACTTGACGTCTCGAGCATAGTCAACTCGTTATCTACCTTGCAGTTATTCAACACTGCATGAATCTAATGGGCCTTGCCCAAATATCCCATGGTAGTGGGTTTGGATAATCCAGATGCTTTGGTCCTCTCCACTGGGAAGTCATGTTGGTAATGTGGCTCTCCGCATGTCCAACACCCTTTCTTCAGTCCAATAATCCTGGTACCCAAAGTAGAAGCTGACAGTCTACACGCCTGGAACCCTAGTATGTTATGCTGAACAACCATAAAGTAATGTTGTTGCAGTCGATGATTCTATGGTGTTCTGTAAGGATTTTGTTGCTGAGGCATTAGTCGTTGAGGTGTAGTGAAAGTGGATCTTCTAGCGAAGCCACAATAACTTGGTGAATGTCTAGATGGTGTCTGATGTTTCTATGCACCAGATAATGCTTGTCCTGCTGGTCTTGTTGGAGTCCTGCTCTAACCCCTACTGATGAGATCATCCTATGCTATGAGGTTCTTTTGAACAACATCATGCAAGGTTTGAGGCATCATAATCCTAATATTTGCATGAATGATGACATTAAGGCCAAACATGAACTTTTTGAGATTAAGTTTCTTGGTATTGAGGTGGGGATCATACTGAAGAAGCTCCATGAAATTGGCCTCCTACTCGGGCACCGTACGACCATCTTGTCGTAAGGCATTGAACTCGTTGGGCTGACACTCAATGAATTCCTCAGATAAATACCTCTCCCGGAACCATTCCTCGAACAATTCCCATGACACGTCTTCGACGACCATGTTCAATTGTTGCAGGAGCATGTTCCACCATAGAAGAGAACTCCCCTTCAGTTGAAAGACCTCCATACAAACCTTCATGTTGGATTTATAGTCACGAAGTGAAAATCACATCACCATATTCTCCAACCATGCCTTGGTGGTTGCACCGTCCGGGGCACCAAAGAACTCAGGAAATTTGACCTTCTCGAGTTTGCTATGAATGATATCAGTAATTATTGGAGCACAAAGTGGACCCTCAGGGGGTGTCGACGCCCTAGCCTCATCTCTATCCAAACGAATGATTTGTCCCTCAAACATCCATTGAAAGGACCTCATCAACCCAACCACATCACGCACAACTATATGTTCTTGCCCGACAACCCGTTCATCTCACTAGGGATTAGACCCCTCAGGAATGGATGATACTAGGGGCATCACGCCTCCTCCCCTATCACCCTATCGTTTTCCTTCACGACGTTCTCTAACCATTGTTACCTACACAAATACACATCAATTTAATTAGCAACATTATAATAAAATATATAATCAAGGAAGTCATAGTGATCCCAAGTTGTGGGTTGAATCGACTCTGATACCATATGTAATGACCCCCATCATTATGACAACATGTGACCCATAACCAATTCCATAGGTTTATATATAAAATATATATATATATATATTGTGTGCAGGAAGAAACAACGACAACAGTAAATCAATGAAACTCGACGATGAACACAACACACCCAATTCTAGAAACAGACAAGATAACGACCTATCATATTAGCACATCAAGCAACTCAAAGAAACATACGACAATCAAACAAACAAAAAATAAAAATGACTACCTGCTCGTCCTGCCCTGCAAGGTTAGGACCTCCGGGACACATAAGCAACGTTGAAGCCCAGGTTCCCATCGATTTTGACCATTTAAGGTCTCAAGGCTGGAAAATGTTCTGAGGAACATGTAGGTTTCTACATCTCTCCCTTCATACGCAAGATCATGCCTATTAAGATAAAAGACAACATCAATCAATCCTGACACAACGAATTCAACGACCAGTAACTAGAACCTCTATGGCGAGAAAAAACCAATAATATTAAGGCATTACAGAACCAAGTACAAACATCAATTACAATGAACATTATGCCTACATCAGGAAGCACAAGACTTTGTCTAGTTTATCATTCACATCTATCAATCAGGGTGCACAATGATCCCCTCATCAAGAATCATGTTGCAACATGGCGATAGGCGTGATAGTAACCAAGGCGCAACATAACATATCTAGACCTTTAACCCAAGAAATATCCAACGTTAGGAGACCGAATTAATTGTCAATAATACATGAAGAGTATACTGAAGCACCCAATCAACAAGTCAACAAGATGCAAGGTCATATCATTCAATATTTAAATTGCGCAACTAACCGAAGGATTTCTTGTTTTCCTACAAGGAATTCATATGTGGTATAACAACTATAACCAACCACCATTTATAGTTCAACATAAGGCACAAGGCACATAGTAACCATCTAATGTATGCACATGTAACCATTTAATCGCATATAGTACATAGTAACCAATTAATTGTTAAAGTTTTAATCAATTTAGCTATTGAGCTATTAAACCATTAACCATTAAACTTGCACCTAATCCATTAAACTATTAAACTAATAAACCATAAACCATTTAGTTGTTAAATCATTATGACTAAGTGCAAAATGAGTGAACTATTCCTGTGATGACACATTAATAAAAGTAAATATGCATAACACAGTAATAAAAGTAAAAATGTGATAACACATGCGATAACATTAATAAAAGTAAACCATTTTGACAGTTGCAACCTAAAGAAATTCTAAACTATTGTAAAGATTAATTTAGTGATTGATATCCAATTGTTCATAATAATACCTTAACTGTAAAATGACAATTGATCTAAATGGGTTAACCACAATAGTGGTTCCCCGGCCTTAAATTCAGCTACCCAAGCCATTACATAAAATATTCCTATTTTACAACCTGTCAGTGCTAACCCATAACATTAGAAATCTATGTGTGATCCGCTCAATATCGGTGTAGATATTTAAATCACAGTTCAATACATTAAAATCTCTGGTAATTATTACAGGATAAAAACATGGGCTTAATCAACCAAGATTCGAGGACTTAGAAAGATTACCTTTACCAATGGTCAGTGAGTGTGAATCTCAACAAGGAAATAATTAAATATTAAATGTGGATTATAATTAATTAGATGGTCATGTGTCAGTGATTCGAAATTCATCCAACAATGGAACCGCTACTGCCATGCTTAGAAATTGCAGGACAAGTCAAGGGATCCACCACTTGGACAAAACTTAGACCAAAAATGTGTTGTTCCATTCTAAACGCGCTTAGGAGTGTAAAGGCAGGAATTTACAACCCTCTAGCTGATTTTAATCAACCATTACTTCATATTTTCTCTGTTGTAGTCTGATTGGCCAACTCTCACCAGAGAGACCCCAGTTCAAGTCCCTACAATAGAAATTGTTTATTTCTAAACCCCTTTTGCAGTAACCAAAAAGTTTTACAGCAAGGCAAACTTTTCTCATTTTTTTTTATTCTTGTAGTAAATGGTTGGATAATATTGGTGTGTTTGTCGTATCCTTTTCAAGATTTTTTTTAGTATATTTACTGTTTTAAATAGAATTTTGAATATATAGCAATGAGCATGAGCCTTCAGAAACAATTCTTTGTCAATATCAAAACCTTAAAAAAAATCCATAATGCCATTGTTCTTTATCCAAAAGCCCAGTTACTACACACATCAAAAATATTTTTCATACATACTATTCTAACAAAATTTTGCATTCATATCTTCTTCGTGGAGAAACAAATAATGAAACAACACAGATTTATGAACATCTTTCCTATAGTTTTTGGCCATTTATTGTGGCTAGTATCCTCATTGGGTCTTAATCATATAAGCCATCTGATAGTGGCTAGAATATGGGACCTTACTACTACCTCCTATGAGGGATCACCATTCAACTTTTAATGAAAACAAATGGACTAAAAAAAAAAAAAAACACAAGGCCAAGAGTGGATGAAATTACATAAAAATTTACGAATAGATTCCACCCGATGTGCCATAATCGAAAATAGAAAAAATCTTATTTCAACGGATAAAGAAAATGCAGGCATGAGATAAAAAAAGAAGAAAACAAGGATTGAGTTTGGGGCTCAATCTCGCCACGCGAAAACTAGACAACAACTCCAGAATAAAAGATACTAGGAGATAACAGGTAGAATCTAACAGGTGCAACTATCCTGTGGAACAATAATAAGAGAGAATGTACACACTGAAATTGATACTAGTGGTTGTGCTGATGAAGTATCAACTCAACTTAAGGTACTATGCTTATTGATAAACTCAATGTTAACAAGGAATTCAGGACTGAGTATAATGTCTATTGTTATTATTGTTGGAGCAGAACCCTATATTACATTAATTTATACCTAGCTTAGAATCCTATATATTGTTTAATACATTTATTTACACTTTATATCACCTAATTTGGCCACATAGAGAAGAAGGGCACCTCATTCCTAGATTTTAGGGAAAACTACTAATTTTAGATCAAGACTCAACTCCTGGTTCTTGATTTTCTTGATTTATTCTTGATTTATTCATGTTTTATTCCAATTCCCCCATGCAAAAACTCATCTATTATTGGGGAATTCGCACCTCCTCTTTGAGTGAGAGATTTATTCCTTAATTAATGATTGTTTCCATTACTATTATTAGTAAATACTATTCCAGGTCAGTTAAGTGAGTTGGAACTGCTTCTCTTATCAGTTAAGTGAGATTAAGTGAGATAATATGCATCAATTCACTCTTGTGGACATTAATGATTATGCGAAATGTATCTTTAGTTTTCTAGGTCGAACTATGTGGTCTCCCTTATCTTATGACACCTATTTTATCTATTTCTAGGTTTTTTTKACTAGAATTTCTATGTTGGAAATTCTATATATTCACCTCCTCTCTTCTTTTTGAGGATGGTTGCTCATGTATATTCATTTTTTATTAATATAATTCTCTGATTTATGGAGAAAAAAATTTCTCTCGTCTCTTGAATATCAACAAATTGCATGTGTTCAATTTAACAAGAATTCTAGATCTATCGGGGTTTCTGCAGGAATTCTACATGGTATAAGAACTAGATTGAATCTAGTGGATTGTACACAGTTTTATTTGTAGGTATAGATCATCAGGAGGCGTAGAAAGAAACAATGGATCATCTCTCTCATTCCACAAAACTCATTCTAAATCCTTTCAATTACTTCGAATGGAAGATAGAGATCTATTTGCTCCTCCAAAGCAAAGGGCTTTACCGGGTAACAATGGGAACAGAGAAAACACCGACTGCTGCAATGGAGAAGATAAAGTATTTCAATAAATTATATGAAGCAATTGGGCTGATATGCCTATCAATTTATAGAGATATCCTCTTTCATGTCAGTAGAGCCACTACTCTCGATGTGGTCTGGACCACATTGGAAGGACTATTCGGCAAGCAAGATGCAATGAGAGTGCATCAACTAGAGAATGAACTCATATACCTAAGTCCAATTCATTTCAGAAACCTACAAGAATTCTTCACCAAGTTCAAATCCATCCTCATTGAACTTAACGCATGTGGAGTCACGAAAGAGGAAGAACAACTCATCCTTTCAATTCTCTCGATATTAGGCCTTGAATATTCCGTATTTGTGTCATCTTTTCAAGCATCTAAATTGACTCAGAAAAAATGGAAAATGCCTCCATTGAATGATTTCATTGTAGAATTGACTCAAGAGAAAGCTAAGTTATTCCAAATGGGTGCCATCAAGGGTTCCAATAACCAGGCACTTGCGACTACTAATGCTCCAAAGAGCAGTGGAAAAAACAAGAAAAAAGGAATGGGTAAATTTCTTGAATTAAAGAAGGAGAGATCCGCACAATCTTCAGATAACTCTTCTGAGCCTATGGGTAATAAGAAGAAGGAAATAATACTTTGCAAATATTTTTCCAAAGGTTTTCATCCTGAAGAAAATTGCATGAGGAATACTATCGATGAGATGGCTAAGAAATTGCAACGACAGAATCTCACGATGCTCAAAAATGCAAAGAAGAAAGATGATAACAGAACGAGAGGGAGAGCATGAGATGGTCATGATTTAATGGATGTAACATCCACTCCATCATCTTGGATCCTTGACTCAAGTGCATTTAACCATATGGCTGCATCAAAAGATGAATTTTCCTCCATCGAGGAAAGCACTGGATCCCCAATTTACTTCGGAGATGCCACACCCGCAAAGGTGTGTGGAGAAGGAATTGTTGATATTGAAGGAGGTTGCTTAAAAAATGTGCTTCATGTTCCCTCGCTATCCACAAATATTATCTTGATATATCAGATCACTCGTTCTAGCTCTCGAAGGAAGTTGAAATTCACTCTGGACTCCGCAGTGATTACCGACATTTCCCAAGGCTCACAACTTGCACATGGAATTGCAGATCACGGTTCTCGTTTGTATTTCTTCTCCCACTTTGTTCCTAAATCTATTAGCACTATATTTCTGTCACAATCTAATGATATCAGCAGGTTATGGCATGAAATATTTGACCATCTAAACTATAAGTACTTGCATCAACTCAACAAGGAAAACATGGTACAAGGACTGCCAGCTATTAAATTCACAAGCAGTGTATGTCAAGGATGCATTCTTGGCAAGCATCTAGAGAAAAATTTAACAAAGGGAAGGCATAAAGAGATTCTTCACCTCTTGGGATGTTTCACAGTGACATCACGGGCCCATTCTCGCAGCCTTCAATCAGTAAGGCTCAATATGTACTCACCTTCATAGATGATTTCTCTTGCTTTACTTGGGTATTTTTTTTTAAATTAAAATCAGAAGTATTTGAATGCCTTATAGAATTTAAATCACTTGCTGAGAATGAGTCTGGGTCTAAAATTAAGATACTACGTACTGGTAATGGGTGGGAGTATGTCAACAAATATGTACAACAACTTTGTATTGATGAAGGTATACAACTACAACACACAGTGCCATATACACCACAACATAATGATGTTGCAGAGAGGAAAAATCGGTCCCTAAAAGAGATGGCCAATTGTATGTTACAGTTGAAATAATTATCTCCCAAGCTATGGGTTGAATCTATTAATTGTGCAGCATACATTCAGAACCAAGTTCCTCACAAATCACTCAAAGGCACCACTCCTTTTGAATGTTGGATTGGTTAGAAACCGAAAGTGTCGCACTTTCGTATTTTTGGTTCACGAGCATGGGCTCACATTCCGACAGATAAGAGGAAGGCTTTGGAGCCTCAAAGTGTTGAATGCATATTTGTTGGATATCCTGAAAGTGTCAAAGGATATAGATTGCTGGAATATCACAATGAAAAGTTCATTCTAGCTCAAAGTTTCAAATACATTCACTTGCCAGTTAAGATCACAATGTGCCCTTCAGGACACACTAAATTCTCCAAGGGTTCTACTCACCTCTTTCTGTCTTATTTGCATGACATGCCCTTCAATACACACTACGTTCTCTAAGGGTGCCACTGTCATCTTGATAGAATTTGGTAGATGTCAAACCCCTAGAGTCAATACTTTGTCAGGTGATCTTGTGGGAGACTAAGGGCCTCTAAGGAATAAGGACCCTGCCTTAACTTCTCTGGTTCTCTTGTGTGACCCCTTTACTACAAATGTGAGTCTGGTCGGAAAGATATCGCCAGCCTGCATCCATCAACTAATCATGTCAGCAATAACAATCAACATCATAATATCTAATCATATGTACATTTCTCACATCATAAACATTCAAACCCTAACAGTCCACTCCCTTAATCAACCCAGATTCCTAGGATTTTCCTCGATGCCTTGACATCCTCAACATCTAGAGTCCTGCACACTTAGGAGAACCCAGTCAATAGCACATGTCGATGTAAAAAAAACAAAAATAACATATCATCAAATCCACAATGTCTCATAATCATAATCAAAACAACCAATAGCATAATGACCCGGATCACTTCCATGCAAGTGTCCTCAAATAATAAGTCATCTCAATGCATGCAAGAACGAGATGTTACACAATGCATATACATAACTGAAAATCAAAATTTTAAAATTATTAAAAAATTCACAGGTATTTTTCCCATGTGACATGTTCATGCTCCCAAGTAGCATCTTCAGAATTGTACGAGGTACACTGGAATTTTACCAACTCTATAACTTGACCCCAGAGAGTTTTTACTTCTTTGTCCAATATGCACACTAGATGGACCTAAAAGTCTCCCTCTTGATCCACCTGAATCAAATTCCAATCATTAACATGGTTAGGATCATGTACACACTTTTTCAACAAAGAGACATGAAATACATTATACACATTCGTGGAAGAAGGAAATACCAAAAATTATCCAACTGAACCTATTTTGTCCAATATCTCAAATGCACCATAGAATCTAGATGCTATCTTTGTACAAATACCCAAATGCAATGAGAATTCATGGGCTTCACTTTCAAAATAGCATGCTCCCCCACTTTAAATTCTTTGGTTGTCCTATTCTTATCTACATAAATATCGTTTCCATCTTGTGCTACCTTCAAATTCTACTTAATTGTGGCCATATGGTCTTCCATATTCTTGAGTAATTATGGCCCAAGTATCACTCTCTCATCTGGGTTATCCCAACTCACTAGAGTATTACATTTTCTACCATACAAAGATTCAAATGGTCTCATATTCAATGAATCTTTATACCCATTATTATAGGCAAACTCAACCAAGTGCAAGTATTCTTCCCAATTACATGTCTTATCGATCGCATGCATTCTCAACATGTATTTCATTACTTCATTGAATCTCTGTATCTTCCCATCTGACTGTGGATGGTATGTTTTGATAAAGTTCAGATTTGTACCAAATCCTTTTAACAATCCCCTCTAAAACTTTGAAGTAAAATTTCTATATATGTGTGAAACAATAGCCTTAGATATCTCATGGAACCTATAAATCTCTCTCATGTAAATTTCTGCAATATTAGCCATTGTATGAGTCATTTTATAGGAACAAAATGAGAATATTTTGTCAATTTATCAACCACTACCACGATTGAATTATATTTCCTTGTCTTCATGGGAAATTTAGTTATAAAATCAATGGTTACCACTTCCCATTTCTTCTCTGGAATTGGTAATGGATGTAGAAAACGTGTTGGGCGTCTATGCTCATCCTTCATGTTACACGTCAAAATTGCTCAGATGGATAAGTGTCGCATTGTCCCTATCAGTCGTCGTAAGTGTTGCATCTTCCCTACAACTTTCGCAAGTGTCGCAAGTTGATTATTAGTGTCGCAAACAATGTTCAGACATGATGTCATGGTAACGACGCTAAGGAGGTACTTATGACACCTCATATGACTGATTTGAAGGTCAAGAACTGATCCAATGGAATCAAATAACTCTTGACACCTGAAAGAGGCCCTCAAACACTGATTTGGAGGGGGAACGCTCCCCTACTATAGCTGCAGAAGCGTTGGCGCTCCTCTGCTATGATTCAAGGAGCGTTATAACGCCGTTTAGGAACTTCTGGAGGAGCACTTCTCACCTTAAGAGCGCTGGCACTTTTCCAAGGCACACCAGGAGCGCTACAACGCTCTGATACCCCTTTTGGGGGAGCGCTCCCTATTCTGGGTAAATTGTTAGCCCGTTGAGTCGAATGAGGAGGAGATCATTCGAGATTAGAAGGC
>SNQJ01S0005344.1:59941-76819 GCA_010110895.2 Picea sitchensis
GCATTAGTTTAGATGGATTTGAAAGGAAGTCAGTGTCCACGTTAAGCATTTTTCTGTCTAGGGTTAAGGTCAAGCCTTAGAGGTGATCTACCTGTCCGCAGGGAGATTTTCCTACAACACTTCACTCTTTGAAATTCCATACATCTATCAATGTAGTCAACAACCTCTTTCTTCATTCATAGCCAAACTAATTGGCTTTTTACTACTGCATTTTTTTCTAGTAACCGGGATGTCCAACATATCGAACATTATGCATTTCTTTTAATACCAAATTTCTAAGTTCTTTGGAACTAGGAACATAAATTCGATTTTAATGCATAAGTAATCCATCTTCCTTCATCTCATATTCTTTAATTTTTTTCTATACATTTTCTTGTTGTAAGCACTCTTTTACCTATAGGTAATGTTGATCTATTACAACAACAACATCCAAAATTATGTTCTTCAAATCTGATTGATGCATACTAATGGTTGTAGCATGCATAAGGTGTAATATAATAATGAGTGCATTAATGAATTTATTTTCTTTTCCTTTGATATGCTTGATGTAAAAATGGTATTCACTTAAAAATTTCAGCTATCTCGTTTTCATGGCATTCGAAGTTGTTTTTTCAAAAAGATATTTCATACCACTATGGTTTGCTCTTAATTCAAATCCCTTTCCCATGTGATCATTCATCCACATATTCAATGCGTGAACAATGGTAGAAAGCTCCAATTCATGTGTGGATTAGTTCCGCTCATGTTATTTAAGCCTTCTGGACTCATAACCAATGACATGTCCATTTCGAGTGAGGAATCCACCAAGTCCTTCCTTGCATGCATCTGCACATACCACAAAACTTTCATTTGGGTCAACAATATTTAAAATAGGTGCACTAGTAAGTAATTATTTCAACAAATTAATTTTTTTTTCACACTCAGTTGTCCATTTAAATTTATTTTCATTCTTTTGAAAATAAGTGATGGGATGAGAAATATTAGAGAACCCTACTATAAATTTTCTATAGTAACTAGCTAGTTAGATAAAATATATAACTTCTAAAAAATTCTTGGGTGTTGTCCATCCTCTAATGGATTCAATATTCTCTGGATCTGTTGTTATAACTTTTTTCTAAAATAATGTGTCCCAAGTAGTGTATCTGTTCTTGGTAAAAATAACACTTACTAATATTGGCATATAACATATGTTCCCTCAACACTTGCAACACCAATATGAGGTGATGTTCATTCTCTTCCTCTAACTTAGAATAGATAAGTATTTCAGCCAAGAAAACTATGACAAACTTATCGAAATAATTTTTTAATATGCCATTCATTAATAACATAAATACAATTGGTGCATGGGTCAATCCAAATAGCAACAATATAGATTCATAATGTCCATACTTGGTTCTAAAGGTTGTATTATTGATGTCTTCTTCCTTGATTCTTACCTAGTTCTTTCCCGATCTCAAGTCTATTTTTGAAAACATCTTTTCTCCTCTTAACTAATAAAAGAGATCATCAATTATTGGTAGAGGGTAGTTGTTATTCACAATAGTTTTATTCAGTTTTCTAGAGTGAATACACATCCTCAATGTTCCATCCTTCATTTTTACAAATATTACTAGTCCTCCACAAGGTGAAACACTTGGGCATATGTACCCTTTCTTCAACAATTATTCCATCTACTTTTTCAATTATTTTAATTATGGTGTACTCATCGTGTAAGGTGTTTTTTACACTAAGGTGGATCTTGGTACTAAATTAATAGAGAAATATATCTCCCTCTTTGGTGGTAATCCTAGTATTTCTTGGAATGCATATTCAAACTCTTGCAGTACCGAAAAATATTCAAGGGTTGGCCTTTTTTTTTCTTTTCGGGCTCCTCCACATCAAATCTATACAATTAACATCCTTCCATGAAAAACATATTTAGTTATAAGACTAAAATATTCCTTATATAAATGGGTCTTGGAATTCATTTCACGGTTCTTTGTTTTCCTTCTTCATCAAGACATGCAAATGTCTTGTTATGAAAGTCTAGGACAACATGATGCTTGTCCAACCAATCCATTCCAATTAGAATATCATAAGATCCCAATGGTATAATATTTAGATCAACATTAGTATTCACACTATTAAGACTTATGGGACAACCTATGACAACCTCATTGATCCTTCTTTTGGTTCCAGTGGCTATCTAAACCAAACTTGATTTTTCAAGATTATTTTCTCCAAATGTAATTTATCTACTATTTTAGCATCAATGTAGAAATGGATTACTCATGAATCAATTAAAATAGCAACAAGATGATTAATGATCTTACCTTACACCTCTATCATATTGGATTGGTACTTTTCTTTTTGATCTTCTAAGGTTTCATATATTCTACTCATGTCTTCTATTGTGCTAGCCTCTTGGATGTTGTGCATAGTATTCACTTTATCTCCTCTATGAGGGAAATCCTTGTATAGGTTATTTTATTTGCACCCCCAACATTGGATTGTTCATATTCCTCTTTTTCCCAAGGATCCTTGTTTCTTGGTTTCATCCTTACCAGGATGATTTTGATGATTTTTATTTGGGTTATTTCTATTGAAATGAGTTTTGAATATCTTCCTTCTTTGATTAGGTTTCTTCTTATTACTATCCCTCCAATACGTTTGCATGGATTCTCTACCCTTTCCTTGATCATACAAGTACTTATCCTTCTTGATGGTCCCATTCAAAGTCCTAGGCTCATCATACTGAATATTTTCCTTATAAGATGATGGAAATCCACTAAAAAAATTGTTTATTTTCACCTTCTCATCCTTTATAAACCCCACATACTTTATAAATACAAATAATTTATTTTCATACTCTGCCATGGTCATGATTCCCAACATGACTTCAAAGCAATCCTACATTTTCTTATCATAGAAGTGCTATGAAAGGTATTATTTCTAAAAATACCTCTTGAATTACATCCAAGTGATCCTGCTCTCATTTATGTTCTAAAATTGCTTAATTTTATCCCACCACATAGCATCTTTCCCATGCAATTGGTAGCTAGAAATAATAGAATCTAGGTTTGATGAGTAGTTATGCAATTTAAATACCTCCCGAGTCCAAGAAACCATTCTTAAGAATCATCTTTCCTTTCTTTTTCACCATTAAAAGATATTGTCTTAAGCTTCCTCATATCTCCTTGAAAACTTTCCAATTCATGTCTTCTTCATTGCTTCCTAACACGAGTCACATCTCCACTACTTATGGAATCTTCAAATGCATACAATTTTCTTGATGATTAAGGAGGTGAGTGATGTCTATGAGATTTTCTAGTACTTCTCAAATAACTAGCTCTTATGTAGTTATATATTCTTTCATGATGTCTTCCCTCTTCCTCATTTCATGATATTGATCCATTCTTTGCTTGACTCTACTACTAATTTAGAATTTGCATCACTCGATCATTTATCTTATTTTGTTCTCTTATTATCCTCTCATTGTTTTCTTTGTAGATTTGTACTTCTATTCTCAGGATTCTCACAGTCTCTATTAATGTTTATTGTTCCCCTCTTCCCTTGTATCCATTTGATCCTATCTTTTCATTACCAAAACTAATATTTTATCCTTTGGATTATTTTTCATGACTGGAGTCTCCCTCTCCTTCCTCCATTTCTTGAATATGCACTCTTTTCTTGAATTGATATATTTATACCTCACTAATTCTGCAAAATGTGCAAGCAACCATTTTCATTAGAAATATGCATATCATAAAATATTGTCAATTAATGCTACATGTCCTTTATCTGTTCAATTTATGAATATTTATATAACAATTCTCCCAATTCTATTAACTTTAGGCTGTTCTCCTTTGAATCAAATTTCCAATGACTATTCTCATGTCCAATTATGAGTCATGACCAAAAAGGTTATTGGTGGAAAAATAGTGAAGGAATATTCATTATCACATGCAACATAGTAGTAATGATCAACAATCGTTTGATCATTGCTTTAGATTTAAACTTGATCGTTGATCTCTTCACTGCAATGTCATGCGACCAAAATGCACACCAGTTGTTGAAACATATATACTTTTATAAAAATTTAGACTTAAAAAGTTTCATTTTTGTTTAAATAAAGACAAACACATGCTTGGATACTACCCTTGATAAAATCTTCTGATTAATCTAATGGTCTAAAACCATTTAAAAGTCATGGAGCCACCCTTTCATTTAAAAGTCAAATCACTAACATAGTTTTCAAAGTATTGGGTTTCGAGGCTTCGCAATACTAACAATTAGAAATACAAAGAACTGCAAAGTTCCGATACGTGAATTCGCGAAACAAGCTTAAATTAAATCAAGATTAATTAATACAATTAAAATGATTAACACTTATTAACCTTATCGTGACTTTGTATTTCGGGCATATTTCCCCAAATGATAACTTAAACTCTTGATACCCGAAATCGTGAAATCATTAACTAATCATGATTATTTACAACGTTAAACGTGATTAATATAAATTAATCAATCTTGATTTCATGATTCAAGGATCACTGCTTGAACAGAACTAGGATAGCACATGACTCAAAATATCAAAGTGGATTAAGGTTAAACATAATTAATTGGTCATATAAACTTGGCTTATTATCAAAATATTTTTTTTTTACCGTTGAGTTTATGTTGATTTGTGATATAGGTGATTTCAAATTTATTTTCTAATAATGAAATATTGACCATTAATGTTATTAAATGACCATCCTGTGAAATGATTTAAAATAAGATCCTTCTTTAATGCCCAAATCTTTTTATTAAAATAATTAGACATATGTTTAGTGAAGGTATATGTAGGTCAAGGCGTTAAAGGAAAGATATATTTTTTCATTCTTACATTCACGTTTTGGTAGAACTTGATTAGCAAGATACTCATTCCTGTGCATTTTCTATGACAAATAACAGGTTTTTGAGAACTGCTACCATGTCTCCATGAAAAGAAACTAAAGCAATTGGTGAGAGTTCAGGAAAGAGCTCAGAGGTTTTCTCCAACACCTCGACCAGAAGTATAAACACAGTTAAAAACTGAACGAATGTTTTCAACATCTTACAATACGAACTGGTAAAATGCCCTGATGATTCAAGCGACAATGAAAAGGAAGACTTATCTACCAAATACAAGACTATTGCTCAGTCAGATATGCATAAGGTAGCAAGAAGGCCAAGTATTTTACCCTGCAATGACATGATTAGATGGGCATTGGATCATGTGGATATCCTAACTAGAACTATTTTCAATTCTCAGAAGGTAGTTGTTGGGTCATTTCGGTCGAAGCACATACAGGTTATGTATACATTTTCTTTCACACCAAACTTCATTTGCAATGCCAGTTTTCTAGTGAATTTTAATAAGAGGGAGTGTGATCAATATGGAAAGAGTCTTTCCAACTTGATCAAGGACTAGTGCTCACGCCCTGAAAAATTCAGATTTGATTCTCATGGAATATACTCAATCTCATTGCAAGAACCACAGTTCATTTATATATCCATGATGATGTGTATACTCTATGGAAAAGATAACAAAATCCATTTCTTTCTACCATGGGTTCACATGATACACATAGTGGTGGAAGGGTATTCTTTCGATTGGGCCAAGATATTGTCAAACAATTTGGCTAGTGAAATTATAGAATACTAGATAAAGAAAGCCAAGGGGAAATCAATTTCATTCTTCATGTTATATTATATTATGGACACCATATGTTTCATGACACCTTTACCACTGATGGGCTAGAGATGGACTCCACATAGTGCATAACCGATTCATATTTATCATTCAAAACTCTGGGAAGACAAGACGAAGGATTTCTTTTATGAAATCTGTAATTGGGTAGTGGTTCCAATGCACACTGCTATATTTGGTCACCCACCTCCTATAATTTCAAACATATTTGTGGCTAACCTAGATAAAGTTGTAGACTGGTATATCAAGGAACACTTATCTTATATCATATTTTTTGGTTGTTCAGTTCCCCCATATTCTTTACTGCAATTTTTACCAGATTCACTTGTGTGCGGCGAGGTCGCACGACAAACTGTACTTGGCTAGACCTCCTCTTGAGAGCTAGACCCTTAGCTCTAAGACAGAAGGTGATTAACATGGACACTGACTTCCTTTTAGATCTAATCATGCTGATGAACAAAAGAGAAGGAGGAAAGCATGTACCTTATGAACGTCATTTGTCCCTACAAGGTCCAAGATGTGCTTCGATCTTGAGCTCTTTGGTATGTCCTGCAAGACAAACAAAAGTACAAACAAATTCCTACTCTACTGAGATTAGCTAAAATATAGATCCATCTATTGTAGACAAGCTTATATGGAACAAGTACAAGTTTGAAAGAAATAGGCCAAGCATTGATTATATTTATGAGAACAATGTGTTACTTACAGCCATGGATGTAGTGAAGCAGCTTCACCAATATCTCCTTGTCCAAACCCTTTCTTAAAAATTCCACACATAGAATGTTGATGCTCCAAATGACATCTTCCTCATGATATCATAAGTTAGATGCTTTACAATTCTTTCCATCTCCTTTCAATACCACTCATGAGATCACAAGTTTGGTATAATTCTCATTCTCCATTCTCCCTTCCTCCATGGAAATCCCTCATTATATAGGATTTAGAGACTTAACCACCATGGAGAGGATCTCTCATTAGATCCACTAAGAAAGGGATCTCTAATATATTTAGGGAGAAAACATCTCTTAAGGATTTTGGGGAGGAAATATCTCTCAAGGATTTTAGGGAGGAAATATTTCAACCATCCATGAGATCCCCCACCTTCCCTAAAAAATAGGAAACCAAATGTGAGGTGGATTATCACAATTAATTACTTTCTTTTTCATGAATATTAATAATAATTCATGTGCACTTGATTCTCACACTTAATCAATTCCTTTTCCATGAATATTAATTATAATTCATGTGTACTTGGTATTTTGGCCTTCATGTAATATATCCCTCCTCCACATTGACTAGGGATTGTGACATAGGTTATTCCATGGTGTCAAGCTGTATGAGACACTTATATGACACTTTACGACACTTAGGGTGAGGTACCTAGGTGTGTAAATTTCATGTGTAACAATTTTCTTTATTGGATTTCGTTGACTCAAAAGTGGAGGTTGTGACCTTAGAAGAAATAAATCTGGTTAACATTGAATTCAAGAAGAATGACCCGAAGAAGGTCATGGGTAACCATATGGCCAGTTGAAATATTAAAAAGTATGAACATGAGGAGTCCCCTCAGGACAAAATTTTCTGAGGGATGAGATCTTACCAAGAAGTTTTGAGCCGAGTTCAAGCACTATCACCTGAAAAAATGATTGATTTTTACAACTTCCAAAATCACCAAGGAATTATTCTTCCGAAACTATTACAAGGGGAAAACCCAATGTTTCCAGCTACACAGCAAACAGAGACCCAAAATACAAAATTCGTAAGCCCTAGCAAACAAGAAGCCCTGGAAAACTTAGATAAATATGAGGTCTTGACTCAAAAACAAGATATCTCGGTGACAGAGGTATCTGATAACCAGGCCAAAGATCAAGTAGAGACACTAAAAAAGCAAGGATAAGATAGGCCACTGTCTTCACTGGATAAATCAACTACAAATGGAACTGGAAAATAATTATCCACAAAAATTGGCAACCCCATTTAGGTTGTCACGCCATTACAATTCACCATAGGAAACCCCACTGCAGAGGTAATACTCATAGGAGATCTCACACCTATACCTATTGAAGAGATGCCACCTATGGATTTATTTTTCAATAAGAAAAGGAAAGTTGTGGTGAAGAAAGAGATGCACCAGAAAGGTGTAACTATCAAAAAGCACATAGTACTATTGGATGGACAAGATTTGGAAGAAGAATAATTTTCTGTAGAGGTAGCAGGATCTTTGGGGGATTTTTTAATAACTAACCTATTCTGAATTGATAATCTAAAAGAGAAATAGAAGCAGAAGAATCAGATGATAAGTCAGTCGCATAATCAAATAAGTGCTACAGAAAAGAATGTCAGAGATGAAGTCAATAAAGAGATTGAAAAGGATAGAGATAGTGACAAACAAGAAATCAAACTGCTCAAGTCCAGTCTTGATGAGATAGAAAATAATGTGCAAGTGAACAAAGGGCGATCTATCCCACAAGATGAGTTAGTAAAACAATTACAAGACTAGGCCAATTCCACTGAGAAAATGGTTGGGGATATAACATTGTTTCAAGCTCAAGCATTGGAAGTGCTAAAGAAACTAGAAATAGCACAACAGATCCTTTTAACTAAGGTAGAAATCATCCAAAATGACTTTTGGGAAGTAAATCAATCATTGGATAATATTTTTTTCAGAGAAAGAGAGGCTACTATAGCCCGAACTTATTTTAAAAAAGCAGTGGTTTCATCGTCTAGAGAATAAATATCTGTAACTCCTAGATTGATTGTTGCAGATCAGGTCATAGGTGATATAATATTAAAGACATGGGAGGCCAATATAGACAATAATAAAATAACATGCAAAGAATTTAAAGAGGACTGTGAGGAGTTTTTTCATTTGCTTAATAAAGAATCATTATGCCATGGAAAGGATGATTGTTTTGAAATACTAGGACAAATCGACATTGTGAAGCATCAATTTGACATCAAATAAATCTTAGAGAAAGATCAGGCTGAAATTGCACAGCTAAAGCAGGTTGACATTGCTCATATATATAGATGGTTGGTAAAGACAAATTTACAATTATAGTCAATGAATTCTAAAGATAAAAGGATAGAAGACAAGATGCCACAGTTACAAAAGAAGTTGTATATTTTTGAGGAAAAAGATGTGACATAACCTTCTAGATTAGTAGTACAATTTTTAAGCAGGTGTGTCGAATGTATTGAGAAAGGAAAAGGGAGTACTTCAAAGAATCAATGAGGTAACATATATGTTTCTTCTAGTATGAAAAACAGATAGATAAGAACCAAGTGAAATGCTTCAGATTTTAATTTTGTAACCATCATTATCTAGGAATAATGCGAATTCCAACTGCCTAGGGTTGAGAACCTCTTGTATAAATATATTTTCAAAAGACTAAAGAAGGGATGATTCTTACTATATGTAATTGAGAGAAATATCCTTATTGAAGACTAATACAAGTGCAGACCATAGATTCCACATTTCGTTCAGTTTGAGTTATGTGTTCTTCTGTCTTTCCATATCTTAGCATCTTTTTATATATTTCCTTGATGAATTTCGAATCACAACTTAGTAGAACATATATTGTGGTTATATTTCATTTAGTAATTTAATAGCACACAACTTTTACTCTTTTTTATTGTTAGTAAATACAATGCCTATGAGTTAATTGGATTGCTACATTTTATGCTTCATTTAAGGTTATATCATCTATTTTATTCTTCTGTAGCAAAGTAAGATTCTTTTGTAATAGATGCATCTCTTTGTCTAACNGTTCAGTTTGAGTTATGTGTTCTTCTGTCTTTCCATATCTTAGCATCTTTTTATATATTTCCTTGATGAATTTCGAATCCCAACTTAGTAGAACATATATTGTGGTTATATTTCATTTAGTAATTTAATAGCACACAACTTTTCCTCTTTTTTATTGTTAGTAAATACAATGCCTATGAGTTAATTGGATTGCTACATTTTATGCTTCATTTAAGGTTATATCATCTATTTTATTCTTCTGTAGCAAAGTAAGATTCTTTTGTAATAGATGCATCTCTTTGTCTAACAACTTTATGTTTTTCTCTCATTACACCCAATGCTTTTAATTTTAACTCAGACACAACAGACGACCTCTGAGTTGTTACACTGTTAATTCATTTAAGGAATATTTTCTCATACAACTGAGGTGGAAAAATCAAATATTAAAACTTTCCTTATTTCTTGATGCCTTGACATTATATTTTGATCCTCAAGTATAAACTCAAGAACCACATCTTTTTGGCGTTGCTGCCGGGGATGGAGAATCGAAGTTATTTTTCCCTGGGAGAACAACATTGGTAATTTTATTTTGTTGATAGTGAACAAAGATTGAACACATTATAAGGATAATATTTTATTTTTCACTTGGTGTCTGCACAATTGATAAACTGGCATTCGATTGAAATGATACTAGAAGGAATCCAAACAATAAGCAAACCTCACCTGTATCTGACCCTGAAAAACTTTTGAAACCAAGGGGATACCTTAAAAAGAATATTGAGTCGGCAAGTAAGGTTTATCAACCCAAGTCAAATACTAAAGTTTTGTTGGAACTGCTAAATTTACAATAAGGTCCCATCTAACTCCTTTTTAGAGAGACATCTTCTAATAAACTTGAAGCCAAAACCCTAAAACCATAGTTGTTTCCATTCAAGATTAAAGACGACAAGTCTGCAACCTCTCAAATCTCTGAAGAATATATATTTATCCGGACTTGACTCCTGGTGGGTCTCCTGTGTATAAATCCTGTAAATCCGAAGAACTCATAAATCATTTCCCTGTTTCCTTCTTAGATTTTCTATCTCCTAATTGTTAGTCTTCTAAATATTTTTCGCTTCATCCCAAAAGTATCAAAAATTCATTACACATTTTTGAAAAACCCCTCTACAATATCAATGTTTTAGCCCTCAAATTATCAATGGTTGGGGATGGAGGATATGGTGGTGTTGGATATGGTGATGCTGGAGGTGTTGTAGGAGGAAGGGGAGGCAGTCAAATGCCAACCCCATTTACTAGAATTTTTGCTAAAGTAGAAGCTAGGTATGCACCTTTGGTTCTCCCAATTCCCCTTCATGATTTTCCTGAAAACCATATCAATAACTTACCAAAGTTCACTGTAGAGGGAGACTTAACCGCGAATGAGAACATAAATTTATTTGATCAATTCACTGATATCCTTGGCATTGAGCATGAGGATGTCTATTCCAGACTCCTGGTTCAAACTTTCGAAGGATAGGTGAGAACCTGGTTCCGAGGACTGCCAACAGATTCCATAGGATCATATGACGAGTTAGAAAGTTCCTTTATCAGACAGTGGGGAGAAATAAAAGATCACCTTTATTATCTAATCGAGTTTGGATCTTTGAGAAAGAAAAATTTAGAAACAGTTTTTGAGTTTACTCAAATATTTAATAAAGTATATAATAAGATTCTAGTAGAGGTTAAACCTTCCCAGCCTGCTGTCAAAATAACTTTTGCTGGGGATTTTGCTCTAGATTTCTCCCTACTGTTGAGAGAAAGGAGATCTGTTGACCTCACTAAAATACAAGATGATGTCATAKAAATTGAATCAAATATGACGACATCAGGGAAGTTAAAAGATAAATTTGAAATGAGAAATAAAGAAACTAGATGATTTAGGGAACAAGCAGGACCCTCTAGATATGGGAGATCATCGAAAGATAAAATAGATGATATGGAAAAAATAATCAAAGAATTGTCAAATAAAATATCAAAAATATAATCGGACCAATCTAAAAATGAACAGTTCCCTAGGAAAGATTTCAGAAGGAATCCTAATCCTCAAATGCAACAAAGACAAATCAAGAATGAAGATCAAAATATTCAATCCCCCTTTAAGAATGGAAATTTTATAGGAGAAGACATGCGGAATTTTGAAGAGTTAGAGGAAGATATGAATAATCTTGGCGATGATTGTCAAGAATTTTATTTGACAAGAGAAGATTATGAAAAGTCCCTAAACATGAAATATGAGTCTAATAATGATGAAAACACAGATATTATAGAATATCATTCTTATCAAGGAATCATTGATAATATAATGGATGGGCTTCAACAAAGTATAATTTGAGGCCAAGAGATAGAAATATCCGAACTGCCCAACCGAAAAAAATATTATCAAATTCCAAAGACAATGAGGTAGCTCAATCGTTAGCTGAAACATAGACTACCAAAACAAAAGCTATTGAAATACAAACTGCTAAAACAAATACGATTGAAACAAAAGCAACACAAAGCAATAAATTAGAAAAAAGGGAGATAGAAATCCAAACCAAAGAAGCAGATAGGATGACGGGAAATTTCAATTTAGAAAATGAAATAAATAAAATCAAGATTCCTGTACCTTTGGTTGAACTGGCAAAAAACCCTACATACATAAAACAAATTTCCAAAATGATCAATTTTTCAGATACTGAAAGTCATGCCGATGTTATAAATTTAGAAGATGACAAACCGAGTATAATTTTTGGTCCAGACTTTGAAGGTGCCAGAGATATTGTCACCCCTTTCTACATTACGCTAAATGTGCATGATCATTTGCTCCACAATTGTATGTTGGATTCTGGAGCCTCTCAAAATGTGATGCCCAAAGGTATTATGGATAGAATCGGTCTCGAAATTACTCGACCATACGGAGATCTATATTCTTTTGATTCAAGAAACGTTAAATGTGTGGGCATGATTAAAGATTTAGTGGTTAATCTTGCGCAAATTACTGTAAAAAGTGTTCTAATGGATGTGGTTGTTGTTTATATACCTCCAAAGTATGGTATGTTTTTATCTAGGTATTGGGGTGCCAAACTTGGAGGATCCCTTCAACTTGACATGACATACACTAAATTCCCAATCTTTGGTGGACGATTCACTCGCCTATACAGAGAAACAAGGTTGGCATATATAGTAAGTGATCCACTGAACCCAAATAATTATTATGTTTGTGTTGTAGATAAAAATTTAGGAAATTGTATTTTATAAATAGATGATGATTTAGATGACTGTATAGAAAAAGATTGTACAGAAAAAGAAAAAATAGAAAAAACCAATAAATATGTATATAGTACTGGATTTTGGAAAATGTATTTCAACAGTGCTTTGTCTTGTGAAGGAGCAGGAGATGGAGTGTTGTTTGTGGCTCCTGGAGACAAGTTTATTATCCCTATATCTTACAGGTTACTGTGGGACACCAACTATACCAATAATGTATGCAAATACGAAGCCATGGTTTTAGTATTAGAAGGTGCCAGGAAGTTGAAAATTCAAAACTTGGAGGTTTATGGTGATACGGAATTAATTATAAAACAGATAAATCGGCAGTATCAGGCTAAACACCCAAGGTTGAGGTGTTACATAAACTACACCTAGGATCTAATTGAAAATTAATTTTCATCAGTTAATGTTCATTACATCCGCAGAATAGAGAATCAACAGGCAGATTCATTAGCCAAAGAAACCTCAAAGTTTGTACCTCATAATGTTTTCAAATTTAAGTATCACATAGAAATGAGGCACAAAACCTCAATACCAAACAATATACCACACTAGCAAGTTTTTGAACATGATTAAAAAATCAGACATTTCCTAGAAATGGTGGACGAATTTGCTGAAACACATATTGAGCAAGAAAATCAGAATGACCCTGCTTGGATTATGCAGGAASGAGAATATTCTCAAGAGTTTCAAGATAAGATCGTTAATCACCACATGTTAGTAATGAAAAAATAATTAGATCCCTAAAGGTTTGATTCCCTTGGAGAGATTATTTGATCATGATGATATCCCTCTGAAGTCTACTTTGCAACCTTAGCCTGAAGAGGTTGAAGACTATGATATAGGCACCAAGGAAACTCCAAGGAATGGTTAAAATATCTAAATGTCTCCCCCCTGAAATAAAAAGAAAATATGTTGAGCTTCTCAAGTTGTAAAATGATGTTTTTTCTTGGTCCTATGATGAATTAAAGAGTTATGATACTTCCGTAATCGAACACAAAATTCCTTTAAAGCAAGGTGTTAAACCATTCAGACAAAAGCTCAGGAAGATAAATCCTATATTAGTTCTTGTGATAGAGAAAAAAGTAAAGAAAATCCTGGATGCAAAGATCATTGCCCCACTCAGATACTTTGAATGGGTAGCCAACTTGGTTCGATGCAGGAAGAAAAATGGTGAAATCAAAATGTGTGTAGATTTTAGAAATTTAAACAAGTCATCACTCAAAGATAATTATCCATTACCTAAAATGGATCACATATTCGAGAAAATGGTTGGAGAAAATAGAATGTCTATGACGGATGGCTTTTCAGGCTACAATCAAATTGTAGTACACAAGGATGATAAAGAGAAAACTACATTCACTACCCCCTGGGGTACCTTTATGTATGATAAAATGCCTTTCGGTTTGATAAATGTAGGAGATACTTTCCAAAGAGCTATGAACATCGCCTTTATTGGCGAAAGAGATAAGTTTGTTGTTATTTATCTTGATGATCTAACTCTTTTTTCTAAATGTGATGCAGAGCACCTAGTACACCTCAAGCAAACATTTGAAAAATGTCGAAAATTTGGTTTGTCTTTGAATCCCAAGAAATCTAATTTTGCAATGCATGAAGGTAAACTCTTAGGCAACATAGTATCTAAATATTGAATTAAAATTGATTCGAAGAGAGATGAATCTATAGTTACTATAAATATTCCTAGGAATAGAAAGGAAATACAAACATTTTTAGGAAAAAATAATTTTTTAAGATTCATTCCAAATTTCGTTGAAATTGTAAAATTGATTACAGATATTCTCAAGAAAGACAACGAGGTCAAGTGGAAAATTGAAGCCAAGGTGTCATTAGAATGTCTTAACAAGGTTATAGGTGGAGCACCTATACTGGCAAGCCCAGATTATATGAAATAATTCCTAATTTTCTCATTCGCATTTGAACACACAATAGAGGTAGTACTTCTATAGAAAAATGAAGAAGGATTTGAACAACAAATAACATTTTTTAGTAAAATCCTTAGATATGTAGAGTTGAGATATGATATACTAGAAAATAGGCATATGCAATGGTGAAGGCCCTAAAGGATTTCAGGATTTATGTTTTACATTCTAGAATAATTGCATATGTGCCCACTAGTTCTGTCAAAGATATATTGGTTCATCCTGATAGGGACATAAGAAGGGGTTGATGGCTTGCTAAAATTCAAGAATTTGATCTGGAGGTGAAAAAGACAAATCTTGCCAAAGGACAGGGTTTGGCTAAACTTCTAGCCGAATCAAATTTAAGAGTGGTAGTAATAAATCATTTGCAAGATATTGAGGACATCCCAATGATAGAGGATTTTGACGATCAAATACCTTTAACCCAAATCTAGGAAAAAATTTCTTCCTCAACCTGGTATAATGATATGGTCTCATACCTTTTAACTCTGTAATGCCCAAGTTATATGACTTCGTCCAAAGCTAGAACGTTAAAGTTACATGCAGTAAAATATTGGATTGTAGATGGTCAATTATATTGGAAGGATCCTTTGGGTTTCTTATGGAGATGTTTGGTATAATCTGAAACAAATGAAGTTATAAATGAGTTTCATGAAGTAGTGTGTGGAGGACATCATGCATGGAGAGAAATGACCTACAAAATCCTAAGAGAGGGATATTATTGGCCTAAATTATTCACTGATGTGAATGCCAACGTCAGAGAGTGTAATCCATGTCAGTTATTCGCAGGAAAGAAAAATATTCTTGCACTACCTTTAGTTCCAGTTAAAAAGGAAGCTCTGTTTCAACAATGGGGTTTGGATTTCATCGGTGAAATACATCCACATTCAAGTGCTCAACATAAGTGGATTTTGACCACTACTGATTATTTTACTAAGTGGGTAGAATTCATTCCTACATGAAAACACGACCAATGCAGTGGTGATCGATTTATTAGAAGAGAACATTTTATCAAGATTTGGTTGTCCTCGAAAGATAGTTATCGACAATGCTCAAGATTTCAAATCCATGGCTATGATAAGTTTTTTTAAAAAATATAACATCGTATTTGGACATTCTATGACCTATTATGTACAAGGCAATGGATTAGCCGATTCCTTGAACAAGATCTTGATAACCATAATTAAATAAATGCTGACCGAAAATAATAAAGCCTGGCATATACATTGGAAATATGCCTTATTGGATAACATAATAGGCACTAAAAGATCAATAGGAATTTCCCCGTTTCAGATGGTGTATGGAACTGACATGATATTACCCATAAACCTGGCTCCACCTGTAATGAAACTATAGCAAGATAAAAAGGAAGAACCAAATCATGCCACCAGAAGAATAAACTAGTGGATTGAAGTCCAGCAAAATAGGGTTGAAGTAGATGAGAAGTTACAGAAATATCAAGATAACATGAAATATTTGTTTGACCAGAAAGCTAAATACAGAGAATTCCTCCCTGCTGACCTAGTTTTAAAGTGGGATGATAGGAAGGAAGATTCAAGAAAGCATGGCAAATTTGATCACATCTAGTGTGGGCCTTTCAAAATCATAGCTTATGAAGGGAAGAATTCATTTTTGTTAGAAAATTTGGATGGTTAATTTCTTAACGCCCCTATCAATGGGCGTTACTTGAAACATTGCATGCAGTAATACAATTTCAAACTTTCATTGTACATATCGGTTTGGTTTTCACCACTTTTGTTTACAATTTTAGTTTCTTTGGTAAGCTTTCATTTTTACAGTAAATAGAAAAAATGTTGTTTCATTTAGAACAAAAAAAAATTGAAATATAAAAATAAGTAATAAGTAAGTTATAATCTACAAGAGTTCATGACATTTGTTATGTTCATTTCATTTCAGGATAGTGGTTGACAACCGAGAGATAATCCGTAGCAGAAATTGACACTCACATTGAATTTATCTCGAAACATGTGACAAACAAATAGTTTTCTTAACAGAGAATATAAAGTAAACCTAAGGTATGAACTTCTTCCCTATAGACTGAGGTTGAAATTTTCAAAGAGATTTAAAATAAATAAGACATAAGTCTCATCTGAATAAATATCATCACCTATTTTATAACCCTAGGAGTATAAAATTATGTCTTAAATCTAAAATTTTTCTTGCGGATT
>SNQJ01S0005344.1:76869-87466 GCA_010110895.2 Picea sitchensis
CCTAAGGTATGAACTTCTTCCCTATAGACTGAGGTTGAAATTTTCAAAGAGATTTAAAATAAATAAGACATAAGTCTCATCTGAATAAATATCATCACCTATTTTATAACCCTAGGAGTATAAAATTATGTCTTAAATCTAAAGTTTTTCTTGCGGATTTAATATATATATATATATATATATATATATATATATTGTTTTAAAAGAAAAGTTAGAAATAAAAAGACCTTAAGAAGAAATTCAAGAATCTATAAACAAATTCACATTGGATTGATCAATTTATTAAAGAACATCTATATCTTTATACCATTTTCTTGTTTATCCTTAAGCTAGTTTTCCTGCAATTTTGAATTTTTCTTCTTGGTTTTCACGGAGGAAAAAGAACTTCACTTTAACTCTGAAAACTCAAGAACAAGTCTTCGACTCAAAAATGGGAAAGAATTCTGATGATATTCCTGAATTTAACTGAAATACAAAGTATGTTTGAGTTAATCCTTACTACTTTAGTCCTTTTATTAGATTTAAAATGATTAATTTCACTCAAGGAAAGTCCCTGAAGAATACAAATTCCTAATAAAATTTCCCAGTAAGCAAAGGTGTTTTGATAGTCAGAAGAGGATTAGTCTAGAGTAATCATAGTGACTTAACATGCCTCTAGTGATAAATATAAATAAATATCATCCATGGTATATTTTATTATATACAAATTGATTTCCCCCACTTCATGTTTTAAAATATAAGACAGATGGTGAAAGAAAATTCATAAAATGATTACTCCCATCTAGTCCAAAAGGAGATGATGAAAATAAATCCATTCAATGATTGCCCTCATCTCATCATTCAAATGCAAAGTTATTAATTGAAGTGGTGAAAGGAAATTCAATATGGGAATTAGATAACTTCATCGGGCTATTGAACATGCTCGCTGGAAATGAAGCAATATCTATGATATCTATAAGGTTGTTATACATGCATTATAATGTACTCTAACAACTATTTCCTTTTTCAGACTAGATCTACATTCTATGTTAACATGAGACTCCCCTTTTAAAATATTAAAATTACTTTCCCTTGATGTGAATAAAATCGAACAAAGTCTGATAGATTGGTTAAAGTTGTTTCGATTATCTCAAGTAATTCTAAAATCAATTTTGAGAAAAGGAAACAATTTAAGCCTAATTCAAGATTGATGAAGGATTAAGTTTTAAAGCTTTTCAGAAATATGGTGAAGTTTAAAGTCCTTCCATGTGTACTCTTTCAGAATGTGTTTCACAGAACTGCAATAATGACTCCATTTACCCAATAAGGCACTCGGTCTACTGTTCTTCTCATCCCACAAGGAAATGAGATTCATAGATGGAGCCTATGTTGAAACATATATATTTTTATAAAATTTTAGACATAAAAAGTTTCATTTTTGTTTAAATAAATACAAACACATGCTTGGATATTACCCTTGATAAAATATTCTTATTAATCTAATGGTCTAAAACCATTTAAAAGTCATGGAGCCTCCCTTTCATTTAAAATTCAAATCACTAAGACAGTTTTCAAAGTATCAGGTTTCGGGGTTCCGCAATACTAACAGTCASACATATAAAGAACTCCAAAGTCCCGATACGTGAAGTTGGGAAACAAGATTAAATTAAATCGAGACTAATTAAAAAAATTAAAATGATTAACGATTATTAACCTTATTGCGACTTCGTATTTCAAGAATCTTGCCCCAAMYGATAAATTAAAATCTCGATACCCGAAATCGCAAAATCATTAACTAATCACGATTATTTACAACATTAAACATGATTAATATAAATTAATCAATCATGATTTCCTGACTCGGGGGTCACTATTGAACAGAAGTAGGATATCACAAGACCCAAAATCTCGAAGTGGATTAGGGTTAAACATAATTAATTAGTCATATAAACTCGACTTATTATCAAAATAAATGTAGCACCCTGTTTCCCTCAATCTGTAAAAATAACTATACTGGCCAAGTATTGTGGCAAACTCAGAAATGTGAATGTGTGCTGTGAATGGACCTTGTGAAAAAGGTCGATGATGTGAATGATATTATAATATATATATTGCAGGACTGCTAAGAGGGGGGATGTGCTGAAAAAAAGAGACCATGATGGATGAAGAAAAGCAGTGGAAGGCACATGGAATGGTGGAATTAACTTCCACCGAGACCAATACCATATTTGGACTTCAATGGCCCAGAGAACCAAGAGCGACTTGCTGGACTGAATTAAATGATTCGCCATGATTGGTATGTAAAGGGATCCTCATGAGTAATGAGGGATTGGGGGTGAACCGCCCATCTGTAGCGTCCTCAGACCTGACCACTGCAAAGAAAATCGTACCACACGCAACCTCACAAAAAGGAGAGAAATGCAGGAGGAGTGTGCGATCACAGGAAGATGTGAGGGGAAGAGAACAACTCTGGAAAAATACAGAGTGAGTGATAGTAGAGAAGAAGGAGAGTAACCTTCATTCTCAGTCATTGGTGAACAGAGATGCGGTCTTGCAGCATCGTGGTCTCAGCTCGAGGGTGGCTAGTGGTAAATCCGTTGGGAGTCGTTGAGCCTACGGTTGGGTGGAAACAAGCACCCCTCTCAGTAGTTGCAATCACATCTGGTGTTATTTCTGATAAGTGTTTTACATCTTGCATCTTGAAATGTATATCCTGGAATTTATGATCATCTTGCATCTAGAAACTTATATGTTGACATGTATGCTCATAGTCTGTGTAGTTTATGAATGGTTTGAGTATAAGACTGTCTGTGTGGTGTTTTGATCAGAAATGGTGGTTGCATTCTTTTATTGAAAAGACCACGTATGGCTTATGTTTATAGATAGATTTGTATATATGTACATATATACATATATATATATATATATATGCATATTGAATTAATTCAGACTTCTAGTTTGTTCTTGGGAAATCTATACCCTTATCCGTCTTAGGTAATACCCTGGATAGATCTCCCCATAGAGACACCCTTTTTGGAAATCTCACCAAGAACCTGGAAAAGGATTTGTAGGTGCAAGTTTTAGTAACCTTGTGCGAGGAAGAATGATCCTCTTGAAATACGGAAATGGCAGCGTAGGGATAAGTATTGATCAAAGGATGAGATCCGATCGGAAGATCTGAAGTCATTCATGACCATTATATTGGAGGAATAAACGAGGGCGTTAAATTCCTTAACCCTTTTTCCTTTGTCTTCATGAGTAGCAAAGAAATTGGGACCGTAGATCCCCAAGGTCCGTGGGAGTATCCGAACCGTTGATTTTTCCACCTCCAGGGATCGGTGAGAGAGTGCACAGTGTGGGACAGGTATGAGCCATCAGAACTTAGTCCAAACAACCATCAACCATTAGATCTGACAGGATATGCACGCGGGTTAAACCTTCATGAGAAACAGAAGAAAAAATTCTCGAAGGAGTTGGTATCGGGATCTCGACATTCGGGAGTTCATGGGTTCTGAGGATGAAGGCATGGACACTCGACATTAGAAGTTTTGAATTTGCGAAAGGATCAGAGTTATCCATTTGCGGAAGGATTCGTGTCACGAGATCATATGCTTTGGAGACTCGGGCATTAGGACTCACAGAGGTGAGCATCTAGACTTTGCAAGTGGCGAAGTTGCGGAAGAATCTAAGTTGTCCATTGGAAGGAGGACACGTGTCGCGAGATCCTCTCTATCGAGGATTTGAACATCGGGAGTCAGAGAAGGAAATCTCTTGACCTCATGAGTGGTGAAGCCGTGAGAAGATCAAAACCGTTTGTCTGAGGAGGACAGGTGGTAGAGATCGAGGGATCTCATGAACTCAGAGGTTCGCAAGGTGAGAGCCTAGGAGTTGGGTGCTCCAAGTCATGAGTGGAGAAATCGTGAGGAGTAAGGATCACCATTGGATCCAGGTCACAGGAGGATTGTTGGATCAGAGTCTCATCGTGCGTATAGCGCATTCGAAGGTTGAGAGGACCTCTTCTTGACATCAGAACTTGCGAAGTGTTGAAGGCTGGGCACGAGGGAACATGTGGCAGAACCACAAAGTGGGGCCCGTATGATTGACAGACGGACACGTGTTTCCTAGAGAAAGGAGTTAACACTCTGTTGACTTGTCACATCTCGGGGATTCATGGGATAAGAGCATGAGTTCTCAAACTTTCGACGTGTGAAGTTGCAAAGTTGCGATGAGAGGTAACGCTTAGCCTAGCCGTTGGTCATGCACAAAGGGCGCTGACAGAAGGGAGCTATACCCATTATGTGATTTCAGATATCGTGAATTTGGGAACGAAGAGTCAGGAGTTTCGACTTGCAAACTCGCGAGATTGTGAGTTGCAACAAGTGCCTTCAAGAATAGGCCTTGGTCATAGCATTGTGGTCACTCAGAGAGGGTGGAGCTCACGCCTAGTGTTGTTCACACAGGGGAGCTTCCGAAAGGACCTATGGATCGATTGGAAAAAGATTCCAGCTAGAAATAAAAAGGGGCTACTTCGGCTCATAAAAGAAACTAAACGATCCTTAAGACTGGGAGGTTGCACAGAGACTCTGTTGAGGCAGAGGTGGCATTTGCAGCTTGTACTAAGCTCCGTAGTTTTCATAGATTCTGTCCCTCTAGAAAAGGGAAAAAAATTATTACGCCATAGCGGGTGTGTTACAAATTGGTATCAGAGCATGGTTACAACACTTGGCCTGCTTGGGCTCATGAATGGGTTGTGCAGAAGCTCCGTTCGGAACACTCCTAAAAAGAGTAACCTCCCTATCTTAACCTCCCTAATTAAAAGACGAAGTTGAGAATGAAAAATCCCTATTGTATGTGTGTACATGTGAAAATATGAATTATGTACTGGTTATGAATAAATATAAATATCAACTAACAACCAGTGTTTTTCCTTTTTCACACAAGCGGAAGATCAACCGTGGGAAATTATCAATGCATAGTATGGTGACTCACCATGAAGTGGGAGAAGTCTCCCACAATAGAGACAAAGAGTCCAACAAAAGGAGGGCATCAGGGACCCCTCCAGGTCTAGCTGAGACTGTGAGGAGCCTCATGGTCGAATTACAAAGCTGTAAGGCCGACAATGAAAGGATGATGAAAGAATAAGAAAATAAAACAGAAATTAACGCAGTTTTACTGCAGAGTTTATCCGATCTACAGAGACAAATGAAACATGAACTGGAAACTCATAAACATGGTCATATCAGTGGTCACACTGAGAGGATCACCTCGAAAAAGGTCCACCCCAGTGGTAAAGGACAAGCATTGGATGATTCCTCTGATAAGGAAGCTAGTGATTCGGAGGGCTCTTCTAGCAGCATAACCAGTTCCTATCCCCAAAAGAAACAAAAGAAGCAAAATTCTTCCAAAGGTCATAAATTCGAAGAATTCAAAAAATCCAAACCACCCTCCTTCGATAGTGAAATAAAGAAGGGAGAGGAAGCAGAGGCCTGGCTGCTTTGACTAAAGAAGTATTTCAGAGTCCATGACTTTTCAAAAAATATGAAGGACCGAGTGGCCACCTTCAACTTGAATGGAAAGGATTCCATTTGGTGGGAAGACCTTAAGAATGTGAAAGGGGTTCACGAAGAGGACTTGTCTTGGGAACGGTCTAAGAAATACTTCCGAAAGAAGTATCTGTCGGAAAAATATTTCGACGAAAAGACTAAAGAGTTTTATGAACTCAAACTGGGACAACTCACTATAGAAGAATATGTCAACAAATTCCTCGATTTGTTGAGGTATGTACCCTATATAAAAGCGGAAAATGCAAAGGTGCAATGCTTCATCAGTGGACTACCTAAGGACTATCGGGACAGAATTGAATTTGATGAGCCAAAGACTCTAGAAGGCACTATTCAAAAGGTGACCTATTGTCATGAACAGTTTGGGCATCGAGTAGAACCTCGCGAGGGATGGAAACAAAATAATAGTTCAAGATTTCAGAAAAAGGGAATTAAATCCCTAGGATTTAAGAACTATAAGAAGAACCCAAGAATGAGCTTACCAGCCTGGGAGTATGAACCAATAGAATTTTCCCTCCTTGAGTGGAAATAAAACTTCTGGACCCATATCAGTGAAGACTGATAACCCAAAGAGAGAACCCTTGAAATGTTGGGGTTGCGGGGAAGAACATCTATTGAGAGACTGTCCACACTGAAAATAGAATAGTCAGAGGATTTATAACATCCAAGAAACTACCACAGTTAATGATGTGGCCAGGAGTGTGCCACAAATTTATGCAGCCTGCGATAATAACCAAGCCGACTACCAAGCTTCAGTAGTGGAAATAGAAGGTATGATTTCCAACCATCTAGTGTTTGTTTTAATTGACCCTAGTTGAAATTTGAGTTATACAACCCCTAAAGATGTTGATAAGTGTAAACTAAATCCACAAAAACATACCAAGCCATGGTTGGTAAAGTTAGCCACTAGCACCAAAAGAAGGGTAGCAGAGGTTATACCAGCCTCCCAATTGATGTTGGGTAGATTCCCCACCCAAGAAACCCTTAACATATTAACCCTGGGATCGTATGATCTATTGATTAATATGGATTGGCTAGATTCCCATAAAGCCATATTGGACTGTTACCATAAAACCTTAGAATGTGTAAGTAAAGAAGGGAAAAAGATAACCCTTCAAGGGATCCGAAAAACTGTCTTGGTGAGAAAAATATCAACTCTACAAATGAGAAAGTATTGTCGAAAGGGATGTTCCCTCTATGTGATACAAGTATTGAAAACAATCGAAGGTGAAAAACCAAGCCCTAACGATCACCCTATCCTGAGAGAATACAGAGATGTGTTTCTAGAAGAGGTACTGGCTCTACCTCTGAGAAGGGACACAGAATTCTCGATAGAACTTGCACCGGGAGTGGTGTCGGTGTCTAGGACACCCTATCAGATGAGCACACCTGATTTAGTTGAACTCAAATTACAATTAAAAGAAATGATGGATAAAGGTTATATTCGACCCAGCGTGTCTCCATGGGGAGCACCAGTCTTGTTTGTGAAAAATAAGGATGGTACCCCTAGATTGTGTATAGATTATAGACAACTCAATAAGGTAACCATAAATAAAAAGTACCCCTTGCCCAGGATTGATGACCTGTTCGACCAATTGGTGGGTGTGTCTATTTTCTCAAAGATTGATTTTAGGTCGGGATACCATCAAGTCTGAATCAAGGGTGAAGACATCCATAAAACTGTCTTCTGAATGAGGTATGGTCACTATGAGTTCTTGGTGGTGCCATTTGGGTTGACCAATGCCCCTGCCACTTTTATGTGCTTGATGAATAATGTACTCAGTAAATTCCTAGACAAATTTGTGCTAGTTTTTATTGACGATATATTAATTTACTCCAAGAATAGAGAAGAGAATGAAGAACATCTTAGGCTTGTGCTGCAAGTGCTAAGAGAACATTAGCTCTATGCCAAATTCAGCAAATGTGACTTCTTCTAGAAGCAAATACATTACTTAGGCCACGTCCTATCTGAAGAAGGGGTAGCAGTAGACCCTGATAAGATCAGGTCTATCATGGAATGGCCTACCCCAAAGGATGTTTTGGACATCAAATCCTTTATGGGATTACCAGGATACTATAGGATATTTATAAAAGGATTCTCCAAGATTGGTTGTCCAATCACTGCCCTCCAGAAGAAGGGGAAAAATTTCCTATGGACACAGAAATGTGAAGAAAGATTTCAAACCCTAAAACATCTACTGACCCATGCACCCGTGTTGAAGATCGCCAATCTAGAAGCTGAATTCCTCGTGTGCACAGATGTCTGTAAGGAATTGATCAGAGGAGTCCTTATGTAGGAAGGAAGTGTGATTTGCTATGAATCCCAAAAATTCAACGAGCATGAAGTCAACTATGTGACCCATAATCTAGAGTTGGCTGCCATAGTGCATGCCTTGAAAATGTGGAGGCATTACCTCCTGGGAAGAAAATTTGTACTTATGACATATCACTGTGGATTGTGATACCTGTTTGATCAACCAAAGCTCAATGAGAGACAAGCTAGGTGGATGGCCCTCCTTAGTGAATTTGATTTTGAAATCAAACATATTAAAGGAAAAGAAAATAGGGTGGTGGATGCCCTTAGTAGAAGCATGAAAACAATTCACTTGGCCGCAGTGAGCACCTGTGAGGCGGATGTCAAAGAAAGAATCAGGAAGGCACAAGAAATAGATCCCTTCATCCAAACCGTGACCATGTACCTATAGAAATAACCCACCGGAGCAAAATATGAAGGCTACCAGATGACCGAAGGAGGTCTGCTCACTTACAGAAGCAGATTTTATATTCCAAATTGTGACGACTTGAAGAGGTTCATATTAGATGAACTACATAAAAGACCCTATTCTGGTCATCCAGGATACCAGAAGATGATCACAGCCACTAGGAGACAATTCTATTAGCCTGGAACAAAGAAATACATAGCCGAGTACTTAGCCAAATGCATAGAGTGCCAATAGGTTAAAGCAAAACATCGACACCCAGCAGGATTATTGCAACCTTTACCAATCCCATAATGGAAATGGGAAACCATATCCATGGATTTCATTACCGTATTACCAACATTGACCAAACAGAACAATGCCATTATGGTAGTGGTTGATAAATTGAGCAACTCTGCTCATTTTATCCCTGTCAAGTCCACTTGCAAAGAAATCGATATTGCCCAGGTATTCATGAAGGAGATATTTAGACTGCATGGTATGCTGAAAGAGATCATCTCTGACAGAGACACGAAATTTACTTCAAACTTTTGGAAGTCACTGATGGCTGGCTTAGAAACCAAATTGTTGTTTAACACTGCATATCACCCTCAAACTAATAGACAAATAGAAAGAGTGAACCAAATACTTGAAGACATGCTAAGAATGCATGTAATGCACCAACCCAAGAAGTGGGAAGACTACCTGCCCCTGGTAGATTTTTCCTACAACAATGGCTACCAAACATACTTAAAGATGAGTCCCTTTGAAGTCCTCTATGGTAGACCATGCAACACTCCTACCAGTTGGAGTAATCCTGTAAACAAGATTTCTTTTGGACCCGACATGTTTAAGGAAATGGAACAACAAGTGACTCAGATAAAACAAAACCTAAAGGTCGCTCATAACCGACAGAAAATTTATGCCGACCAAAAGAGAACTCCAAGAGAGTTCAAAACGAGAGACCATTTATATCTCAGAGTTAGACCTAGGAAGAGTTATATGAAAATGGGAGCTTGTGCCAAGTTGGCACCTCGATATTGTGGACCCTTTGAGGTTCTAAATAGAGTGGGACCTGTAGCCTATAGGCTAGCACTTCCTCCCACAGTAAAATCACATAATGTTTTCCATGTCTCACTATTGAAGAAATATGTACATGATGCTAACCATATAATTGATTAGTCTTTGGTTCAGGTGGAACCGGAGGGAGAATTTATACCAAAACCTCAATGCATACTGGACAAAAAGAAAACCCCACTCTAGAACCGAACCATTGCACAGGTCAAGGTGCAGTGGAAACATTTTGGCCCAGATGAGGCTACATGGGAAATGGAGGATGCCATGAAACGAGCATATATGATTTTGTTTACATCTATACATGAATGTCAAATTTATAGATAAAACATTGAGGATGATGTTTCTTTAAGCAGTAGGGAATTGTAACACCCTGTTTCCCCCATTCTGTAAAAATAACTATACTGGCCAAGTATTGTGGAAAACTCAGAAATGTGAATGTGTGATGTGAATGGACCTTGTGAAAATGGTCGATAAATGTGAATGATATTATAATATATATATTGCAGGACTACTGAGAGGGGCCATGTGCTGAAAAAAAGAGACCACGATGGCTGAAGAAAGGTAGTGGAAGGCACCTGGAATGGTGGCATTAAATTACACCGAGACCAATACCGTATTTGGACTTCATCGGCTTAGAGAACCAAGAGCAGCTCGCTGGCCCGAATTAAATGACTCACCAAGATTGGTAGGAAAAGGGATCCTCATGAGTAATGAGGGATGGGGGGTGAACCGCCTATCCGTAGAGTCCTCAGACCTGACCACTGGAAGGAAAATTATGCCACACACAACCTCACCGAAAGGAGAGAAAGGCAAGAGGAGTGTGCGATCACGGGAAAATGTGAGGGGAAGAGGAGAACTCTGGAAAAATACAGAGTGAGTGATAGTAGAGAAGAAGCAGACTAACCTTTGTTCTCAGTCACTGGGGAACAAAGATGCAGCCTCACAGCATCGTGGTCTCAGCTCGAGGGTGACTAGTGGTAAATCCATTGGGAGTCATTGAGTCTACTGTTGGGTAGAAACAAGCACCCCTCTTAGTAGTTGCAATCACATCTGGTCTTATTTCTGATAAGTGTTTTACATCTTGCATCTTGAAATGTATATCCTGGCATTTATGATCATCTTGCATCTGGAAACTTATATGCTGACATGTATGCTCATAGTCAGTGTAGCTTATGAATGGTTTGAGTATAAGACTGTCTGTGTGGTGTTTTGATCAGAAATGGTGGTTGCATGCTTTTATTGAAAAGACCACATATGGCTTATTTTTATAGATAGATTTGT
>SNQJ01S0005344.1:87516-102777 GCA_010110895.2 Picea sitchensis
ATTAATTCAGACTTCCAGTCTATTCTCGGGAAATCTATACCCTTATCCGTATAAGGTAATACCCTGGATAAATCTCTCCATAGAGACACCCGTTTTGGAAATCTCACCAAGAACTTGGAAAAGGATTTGTAGGTACAAGTCTTAGTAACCCTGTGCGAGGAAGAATGATCCTCTTGAAATCCAGAAATGGCAGTGTAGGGATAAGTATCGATCGAAGGATGAGATCCGGTTGGAAGATCTGCGGTCATTCACAACCGTTAGATTGGAGGAATAAACGACCCTTTTTCCTTTGTCTTCATGAGTAGCGAAGAAATCAGGACCGTAGATCCCCAAGGTGCATGGGAGTATTCAGACCGTTGATTTTTCCACATCGAGGGAGTGGTGGGAGAGTGCATAGCGCAGGACAGGTCTGAGATGTTAGACCTTAGTCTGAACACCCTTCAGCCGTTATATCTGACAAGATATGCACGGGGGTGAGCAACAGAAGTGAAAAGTCCCGAAGGAGTTGGTATCGAGATCTTGGCATTCAGGAGTTCGGGGGTCCTGAGGACGAAGGTATGGACACTCAACATCAGAAGTTTTGAATTTACGAAAGGATCAGAGCCATTTGTCTGTGGAAGGATGCGTGTCACGAGATCTTCCGCTTCGGCGAATCGAGCATTAGGACTCACATAGGTGAGCATCTAGACTTTGTGAGTGGTGAAGTTGCAGAAGAATCTGAGTCGTTCATTGGAAGGAGGACATCTGTCATGAGATCCTCTCTATCGAGGATCCAGAGGAGGAAGTCTCTTGACTTCACAAGTGGCAAAGTCGCAAGAAGATTAGAACCATCTTTCTAAGGAGGACAGGTGGTAGAGATCAAGGGATCTCGCGAACTCGGAGGTTCTCAAGGTGGGAGCCTAGGAGTTGGGTGCTCCAAGTTGTGAGTGGCGAAATCGCGAGGAGTAAGGATCACCATTGGATCCAGGTCACGGGAGGACCGTTGCATCAGAGCGTCATCGCGCGTATCACACATTTGAAGGTTGAGAGGACCTCTTCTCAACATCAGAAGTCACGAAGTGCCAAAAGTCAGGCACGAAGGAACATGTGGCAGAACCACAAAGTGGGGCCCATATGATTGACAGGGGGACATGCGTCACCTGGAGAAAGGAGTTAAAACTCCGTTGACTTATCGCATCTTGGTGATTCATGGGATAAGAGAATGATTTCTCAACCTTTCAACGTGCGAAGTTTCGAAGTTGCGACGGGAGCTAGCGCTTAGCCTAGCTGTTGGTCACGCACAGAGGGTGCTGACAAAAGGGAGCTGTACCCATTACGTGATTTCAGATATCGTGAATTTGGGAAGGAAGAGTCAAGAGTTTCGACTCGCGAACTCGTGATATTGTGAGTTGCGACAAGAAACTTCGGGAATAGGCCTTGGTCATAGCACCTTGGTCGCTCGAAGAGGGTGGGGCTCGCGCCTAGTGCTGTTCGCACAGGGGAGCTTCCGAAAGGACCTGTGGATTGATTGGAAGAAGATTCCAGTTGGAAATAAAAAGGGGCCTCTTCGGCTCATAAAAGAAACTGAACGATCCTTAAGACTGGGAGGTTGCACAGAGACTCTATCGAGGCAGAGATGGTGTCTGTAGCCTGTGCTAAGCTCCGTAGGTTTTCAGGGATTCCATCCCTCGAGAAAAGGAAAAAAATTTATTACGCCACAGCGCGTGTGTTATAATAAAACATTTTTTACTGTTGAGTTTATGTTGATTTGAAATACAGGTGATTTCAAATTTGTTTTCTAATCATGGAATATTGACCTTTAGTGTTATTGAATGACCATCCTGGGAAATGATTTCAAATAAGATTTGGCTTTAATGCCCAATTTGTTTTATTAAAATAATTATATTTATTGTCAGTGAAGGTATATGCAGGTCAAGGCGTTTAAGGAAAGATATATTTTTTCATTCTTACACCCACGTTTTAGTAGAACTTGCTTAGCAAGATACTCAGTCCTGTGCATTTTCTATGACAAATAACAGGTTTTTGAGAACTTATACCATGCCACCATGGAAAGAAGCTAAAGCAACTGGTGAGAGTTCAGGCCAGAGATGAAAGTTTTTGTCTGACACCTCACCCAAAAATATAAACACAATTAAAAACTGGACACATGTTTTCAACATCTTACAGTACGAACTGGTAAACTGCCCTGATGATTCAAGCGACAATGAAAAGGAAGACTTATCTACCAAATACAAGACTATTTCTCAGTCAGAGATGCATAAGGTACCAACAAGGCTGAGTCTTTTACCCTACAATGACATGATAAGATGGGCATTGGATCATGTGGATATCCCAACTAGAACTATTTTCAATTCTCATAAGGTATTTGTTGGGTCATTTTGGCCAGAACACATACAAGTGATGTATAAATTGTCTTCCATACCAAACTTCATTCAAAATGCCATTTTTCTAGTAAATTTTAATAAGGAATGTGATCAATATGGAAAGAGTCTTTCCCACTTGATCAAGGACTGGTGTTCATGCCTTGAAAAATCTAGAGTGGATTCTCATGGCATATACTCAATCTCATCGCTATAACCACAGTTGATGTATATAGCTATGATGATGTGTAGACTCTATGGAAAAGAGAACACAACCCATTTCTTTCTACCATGAGTACCCATGATACACACAGTGGAAGAAGGGTATTCTTTCGACCGGGCCAAGATATTGTCGGAAAATTTGGCTAGTGAAACTACAAAATACCAGAAAAAGAAAGCCAAGGGGAAATCAATTTCATTCTTCATGTCATCTTATATTATGGACACCATCTATTTCATGACACCTTTCCTGTTGATGGGTTGGATCTGGACTCCAAATAGTGTAGAACCAATTCATATTTATCATTCAAAAATTTGGGAAGACAAGGCGACGGATTTCTTTTATGAAATTTGTAATTGGGTAGTGGTGTCAATGCACACTGCTATATTTGGTCACCCATCTCCTAGAATTTTAGACACAGTTGTGGCTAACCTGGATAAAGTGGAAGACTGGTATACCGAGGAACACTTCTCTTATATCAGAGTTTTTGGTTGTTTAGTTCCCCCATAAGCTTTATCGCAATTTTTACCAGACCGACTGGTGTGCCGCGAGGTCAAACGACAAACTGCACTTGGTGGGATTAGCAAAGAGCTCAAAGAAGTGTAAAAAAATGTATGGACATCTTTTCCCTTACAAATTGGTACATTTTCTTTATTATATTTCATTCACTCCAAAGTGGAGGCTAATGCCTTAGAATAAATAAAGTTGGTTAACATTGAATTCAAGAAGCATGAGCTGCATAAGGACATGGGTAGCCATATGACCAGTTGCAATCTTAAAAAGTATGAACATGAGGAGTCCCCTCAGGATGAAATGTTCCGAGTTATTTTTATACTTATATATAATTAAAAAACACTATTAATACTTTTAGAAACTTAGTAATAATTTATGATATATTATTAATTTAGTATTTAGTTGTTTTTTTTTTTTTATAAATATAATTCAATTAATTAAGAATACTAAAGCTTATTTTTATACATATATATAATTAAAAAACACTATTAATACTTTTACAAACTTAGTAATAATTTATGAGATATATTGTTATCTTGTTATTTAGTTTATTTTTATTTTTTGTTTAAAACTCTATAGATTAGGTTTTTAGACAACCGAGCTAGGTTAAATATTAAAAACGTCCTACATATTAACTATTAATTGACCGAGATCACAAGCTATAAATTGACGATTAGTCCTGATGATGAATCCTGATTCAGATTTGAAATGTCGATGACAAATATGACAACAACTGTGGATTATCCGGAAAATAAATATGAAACTCTTCACCATAGAAATCTAAAAATGGTTGAGATCTTACCAAGAATTTCTGAGCCGATTTCGATCTCTATCACCTGAAAAATGATTGATTTTTATAACTTCCAAAAGCACCCAAGAAGTAGTCTTCTGAAAGTATTACAAGGAGGAAAACCCAATGTTTCCAGCTAAACAACGAACAAAGACATAAAATATAGAAGTTGTAAGCCCTAGCAAACAAGAATCCCTGGAAAAATTAGAGAAATATGAGGTCTTGACTCAAAAAGAAGATATCCTGATTACAAAGATATCACATAACCAGGCCAAATATCAAGCATAGACACTAACAAACCAAGGAGAAGATCAACCACTATCTTCACCGGATAAATCAACTACAGATGGAACCAGAAAACAATTATCCACAGAAATCGACAACCCCATTCAGGTTGTCATGCCATTATAGTTCACCAAAGGAAACCCTAATGCAGAGGTAATAATCATAGGAGATATCACACCTATCCCTATTGAAGACATGCCTCCTACTGATTTATTTTTCAGTAAGAAAAGGAAAGTTGTGGTGAAGAAAGAGATGCACCAGAAAGAAGGTGCAATTGTTAAAAAGCACAAAGTATTATTTGATGAAAACGATTTGGAAGAAGAAGAATTTGCTATAGAGGTAGCAGGCTCTTTGAGATATTTTGCAACAAATAACCTATTCTTAGTTGATAATCTGAAAGAGAAACTGAATCAGAATAATCAGATGATAAGTTAGCTGCAAAATCAAATAAGGGCTACAAAAAATAATGTCAGAGATGAAGTCAATAAAGAGCTTGAAAAGGCTAGAGCTAGTGATAAACAAGAAATCCAACTGCTCAAGTCTAGTCTTGATGAGATGCAGAAGAATGTGAAAGAGAGAGAAGGATGGGCTCTCCAACAAGATGAGTTGGTAAAACAATTACAAGACCAGGTCAGTTCCACTGAGAAAATGGTTGTGGATATAACACTATTTCAAGCTCAAGCATTGGAAGTGCTAAAGAAACTGGAAATAACACAACAAAGCCTTTTAACTAAGGTAAAAATCATCCAAAATCATTTTCGGAAAGTAAATCAATCATTGGATAATATTGTTTTCCGAGAAAGAGAGGCTACTGCAGCCCGAACTACTTTTCAAAAAGTGGTCGCATCATCGGCTAGAGAAGAATAATTTAACCCCCAAATTGACTATTGCAGAGCAGGTAAGAGGTTATATAAGATTAAATACATGGGAGACCAATATATCCGAGAGTAAAAGAATGGAAAAATAAATTAAAGAGGATTGTGAGGAGGTTTTTCATTTTCTTAATAAAGAATCACTAGGCCTCGGAAAGGATGATCATTCTGAAATACTAGGAAAAAACGACATTATGAAGCATCAATTTGACATCAAAGAAAGCTTAGAGAAATATTACGCTGAAATTGCACAGCTAAAATAGGTTGACATTGATTCAATAGATAGATGGATAGTAAAGAGAAATTTACAATTAGAGTCAATGACTTCTGAAGATAAAAGGATAGAAGACAGGTTGCCACAGTTACAAAAGAAGTCGTATATTTTTTAGGAAAATGATGTGATAGAACCTTTTAGGAAAGTGTGTCGAATGTATTGAGAAAGGAAAAGGGAGTACTTCAAAGAATCAACGAGGTAACATATCTATTTCTGCTGGTATGAAAAAGAGATAGAGAAGAACCAAGTGAAATGATTCAGATTTTCATTTTGTAACTGTTATTATCTAGGAATAACAAGAATTTCAACCACCTAGGGTTGAGAACCTCTTGTATAAATATATTTTGAAAATTCAAAATAAGGGTTGCCTCTTACTGTATGTAATTGAGATAAATCTCCTTATTGAATATTAATACAAGTACAGACCAGAGACTCCACATTTTGTTCAGTTTGAGTTATGTGTTCTTCTGTCTTTCCATATCTTAGCATATTTTTATATATTTCCTTTATGAATGCGTGATCACAACTTAGTACAACATCTACTGTGGATATATTTCATTTAGTAATTTAATAGCACACAAATGTTCCTATGTTTTACTATTAGTAAATAAAATACCTGTGCGTTAAATGGATTGCTACATTTTATGCTTTGTTTAAGGTTATATAATCTATTTTCTTCTTCTGTAGCAAAGTAAGATTCTTATGTAATAGATGCCTTTCTTTGTCTAACAGCTTTATGTTTTTCTCTCATTACACCCAATGCTTTTAATTTTAACTCAAACACAAAAGATGACCTCTAAGTTGTTACATTGTTAATTCATTTAAGGAATCTTTTCTCATACAACTGAGGTGGAAAAAGAAAATATTAAAACTTTCCTTATTTCTTGATGCCTTGACATTATAATTTGAGCCTTAAGTATAAACTCAGGAATGACACCATTCATCCGATCATTTCTTTATTAGATCTCAGTCCTTGATTAGATCTCAGTCCTTGATATTTTTTAATGGATTCACCATGGATTTAAGTGATATCTCTTCTTCATTTTGGGCTTACGACATCTCCAAGTTTTACCCTCTAGTTTCACTACACTCACTTTGCACTTATGTTTTTCATGTGGTTCATCGCACCAGATATTAGTGCTCACTACATCCATGGAAAACCCCCTTGAAATCCATGAGAGAACATTGGGATGCTGAGAAATTTTTGAATATTAGGGGATTAACATTAAGAGTATCTTATAAACCCATTTAAGGGCACAACATGTCACTCACAAGGAATTGAACTCAAGTGGGGAGAGTAAAAATCCTTCCTCCCAACCACCGAAGCTACATCCAATGGACACTCACTTTGCACTTATACTGAGATTCTTTTTCATTATTTTATTCATAGTTATATGATACCTCATGAGTCGTCAAATCCCTCACTTGTGGGCCATATGATCTGTGACACATGGCAACCTCCTGGTCGTTGGATTTATGACACAAGGTGACCTCCTAATCACCTGATTGATTCTCCATACTTATTCATTTTCTCAGATATCACCACGGGTAGTGGGTCTACAACACTATATTAGCTATTATATCCAAAACTTTCCATCTGTCTGATTGAGTCTTGATACTTATTCAATTTTTTTTTTAAATATCTCCATTCAATATATTCTTCATACTTAACCAATTTTTTATATCTTACTATGGGTTCAGAGGTCCACAACATTTATTCATACCCTCGACTCTCTGTCAAGATCACCATCTCCATGATATATTGATGCTTAACCATTTTCCACTTCTTGCTATTTCTTCATGGATCTACGGGGATAAAAAACTTCTTTCCATACTCTCGGTCCTCTTTCATTTTCTCCACCTCCATGAAATATTGTGAATTAGTATATTTTCCACTTCTTATCATGGGTTAACAGGTCCACGAGGATACCACACTTATTTCCATACCCCCTGTCCTCCATCATGTTCTCCACCTCCATGAAATCTTGGGACTTATTCAATTTTCCACTTCTTATCGCAGGTTAGCGGGTCTGCAGGGATACCACACTTCTTTCCCTACCCCTGGTCCTCCACCTTGTTCTCCACCTCCGTGAAATATTGGGACTTTTATGATTTTCCACTTCTTACTCTAGGTTAGTGGCTCCATGAGGATACTAAACTTCTTTACATACCCTCGATCCTCCGTCGTTCTCTCCACCTCCATGAAATCTTGGGACTTAACATATTTTCCACTTCTTTCATGCAAACATTGCAAATGAGGTGACCTCCATGTGGGATTCCACTAATGTGTCACTCATCTTAACACTGATGAGGTCATTATCGTGGTGATGAAATTTATGGTTTGTCCCACCAACATTGTTTCCTCTCCAAGTATCTAATACTAACTGTTGACCTCCATAGATCAATGACTCGGAGTTAATTTCCTACAGATTGATCGTTCTTTCTCATAAAATTTCATTTCCTTACATGGGGTTTCATACTCTCTTATTTTCTTTTAATACTTATATCTTCACATTTTCTCTATAAGCTCTTGGTACTCATTTTCCTTTATGATTGTGGTATATACACATATACATCAATAGTTTCTATTTACATAGGTTGATGTATTCTTGATTCTGTAGAAGGTCTTCATGACCCGACGTTGTATCCTACAACTTTGTCTCAGGTCCATATAGGTCCAGTGTTGAAACCTAGGCTCTGATACCAATATGTAACATACACATCCACTGGTATGGGCCACACTACTCTAAGGATTCTCTATGAGAAACATATGAAACCACACTATAATGGACCCATCCTCCCATGAGCTAGATCATGAAAATAAAAAGACTCATCTCAAGTCTTAAAATTGATCTCTGGTAATAAAATTAATTCAAGAATGCATGCAAGAGCTAAGATAACATAACATGCATTCAACAACAATCAATGTTAATTATTAAAGATGATTTATCATGCCATGCACAACCATATCTAACAAGCATGCATAATATAAAAATGGATCTCAGAGAAAAGAATTAATAGATAATGAAAATAAATATACAAGTAATGGAAACCATGACAAAGAGAACTTATCTTTAATAAAATGGATCACCAATTGGTTACATACCAAGGATGTTCCATACAATAGTAGACATTGTCGTTCCAGGACTCAAAATCAATGTCACCCCCAAGCTAGGGCTATGAATCCACAATGACAGTGTCAGGGTATCACTCAGCTTCCCAAACCAGTTAGCACTTAATCTCTCACATATTTCTCAACACACAACAATCCAAAGTACACCAACTCTCTTATTTCCATTCTACACAACCCAAGATAATGGTAACCCTTCTCTTCAACACATTCCCTCAGGTTGTCCACCTCCTTACAAAGATACAATGCATCTAATCAATAATATCCATGTTGGGAACTCTCAGGACTCATAGCTGTGAATAAAAATCAACACATGCCAATGAAAATAAGACATGCATGCATGGATATTAGAGTTGGAATAAACCAGTCATTACTACAACCAACAATCAATGGATTCTTCCTTGGCAATTCACCCCCAAGTCCCAAGAAAGAACAAGAATGAAGGGAGGAAATGAATGAAGAGTGAATATATAATAAAAACGAAGAATAACCATGGAGAAGACCCCCAAAACAACCCACAAGAGGTGTTTATATATATTTACTTGAAAATAAAGAACCACATGGAATTCCCAAATAATCTCATGTAACTGATTCTCTCAATTAAAAAAAATCATGGGTAATTAAAATATAATAAAACTACTTGGCCCCTTAATCCCCCTCTCTCATCGAATCATAGCTCCGTATAACTCTTGTCCATTTCTGTCTAGCAGCTGACAATGTACTTTATTATTGATAATAATCAAAGAATTACATTTCCTAGCCACTCTGACTTCTTTTAACTATTTAGGAACCCTATCTTTTCATCAAATAAAAAAATACATTATTTAATATGGGGACTCAGAACTGGTGTACTACACCTACAACTAAGCATTATGTTTTTACCAAAACCTATCAACGAGTCAAACATTTTTTTTTTCTAGGATGATATGAAACATGGTGTCCACACCTTTGTGACTGAATGTTATACATGTCAATGAAATAAGGGTCGAGAGATAGTCAAAGCTCAAGGAGCACTCCAACCACTTTTGATTCCACCTACTCTTTAGACAAGTATTTCTATCAAATTCAGTATTGGCTTACCTAAATCAGGTAATAAGTTAGTCATCATTGTAGTTGTGGATCATCTTTCCAAATATGCTCATTTATGTTCTCTTTAACACCCATTCACAACATCCACTATCGCTCATTTTTTATGGATAATATATTCAAAATCCATGGAATGCCTCATTATACTGTTTCTAACAACAATCCAACTTTCATGAGCACTTTTTGGAAATAATTTTCGAACTCGAGGTAACCCAATTTCATCTCAACATTGCATATCATGCTCAAAATTATAGACAAACTGAAGCAGTCAACAAGTGTTTGGAAACCTATTTTAGGTGTTTTGCATATGATAGACAAAACTAGTGGTTTTAGTGGTTACCCCTTGTTGAATGGTGGTACAACACCTCTTACCATAACTCCACTTGCATGAATCCTTTGAAGCATTCTAAGGAGAAAAGCCACCCTTAGTTCTATCCACATGGTTCAACATGCGGTTAACAATCTTACATTTTGCATGGTAATTCTCCATACTGTCAAAGAAAATTTGGTCATAGATTAGAATCGCATGAAACAACAAGCAGATCAGGTCCATTCTAAACGTGAATTTGTTGAAGGGGAATAAGTGTCTCTTCTCTACAACCTTATAAGTAGACTTCACTTAAATACCAACACTATCAGAAACTCTTCCCCAAATTTTATAGTCCTTATCGTATTCTCAAGAGAGTGGGGTCAATGGCCTATGAGTTAGAGTTTCCAATCACTCTAAGCTCCATCATTTTTTCATGTTTCCTGCTTAAAGAAAGTGCTCAACACTAGGTGCCAAACTAAGACCAGTCTACCTTAGTTGGATGAAGAAGTTTCCATTTAGTTGCAGCCACAAGAATTCTTAGAATATCATGAGCGTCATATCTACCAGGGAACTATCAAGGAAGTTTTATTTCAGTGGATGGAAAGAAAACCAGAATATGCAACCTTGGAAATGGAAACCATCTTGCAACAATGTCCTCATCTCAAGCCTTGAGGATAAGGTCGTATTTTAAGGCGGGGGCATGCTAGGAACCTAACCTCCCTAACCCATCACGTTGGTATAATAATATATTTTCATTTTAATAAAGTTCGGTATTAATAAATAATGTATATGAATAAGGAGAATAAGTCAAATGTAATAAGATCTAATAGAATCTTTTTCTTCTAGAAAGTTCTCCTCTATATTGTTCTTTTGGGTAGATAGATTTCATATAGATAGGAATCAAGGGCATGAGAAATATTTGTCTTGAGAATTATTGTAATAGAGATTTTCTATGATGGAGGTTTCCTCCTCGAAGAGGCAAGTGAACATTTCTTATGCTTGAAATAAAGATATCATTTTGATGTGTTAATTCTCTATATTTTGTTGTTCCATTGGTAATTACTATGATATTCTTGTTTCTATTCAATATAACATAACTAGGTGCTTAACATCTCCATTAAATGGTAGAATGACTACATGAACAAATCCACATTACAATAGGAATAAGTCTCTACACTCTGAAACATTTTATAACTCATGCATTACAATGTCTTATGTGCTCTTTTATCAGATTCTACACACACTACTAAAGTAACTCCATTACAAATTCTATATAGGACTATTTCAACCTCATACAAAACTTGTTACCAAGACTCACAATAGGACTCATGGAAAACTAAGATGGATATCACTTCTATATGCCCTTGATTCCTCCTTTGACCTTCCTTTTCTTCTCCTTTTCCTTCTCTTCTCTACTCTAGTGCTCTATCCTTCTATATTCTTCTCAACTCACTCTAGTGATCACCAATTTCACACACTTCTACCACCCACATGTATCCCACATAAAATATTTGGAGTGTGGTAGTCCTAACAAAATTTCTATATCAGTCATCATCTTCTCCATGATCTCTCATGTTGTCTAGGTTCATTATTCAAGAAGATTGTTGATGATCTTATTCTGACTTTGAGTGCATACAATATCTTTCTGATCTTTAGAGTGCAATATAGAATTTTGATTAGCACACGTTCCTTCTTCCATCCATTGCACAACTACTTTTGTGAGTGCAAAAATGATGTACGCACATGGTTGATCTGTGCATGCACAACCTACCCAAGACTTTGGGTGCCATCACCCTGCTATGTCAAGTCATTCAATACCTATCCTGGTGCAAATTTGTTAAGAGAACTCTTGTATTTGATTAAAATGGTTACATAATTAGTTTAAATATTCTATTCGTAAATATAGAGGTGCACTCAATTAAATGGAACAAAGAAATGCTCAAGTCTTCCAAGAGAACTGACATGTTGTTTAATCAGCATTGTCCTTTATAATGCACTATTTTCAGGGCATCACAAATGATGCACTGGTTACGGGACGTCACAAAAGACACATTTCTTTGTTTTCTTAATTTTATCGTGGCGCTCTTCCTTGAAGAACATTGGTTCATACATTTAGATTAGATGCATTGGTGTTGGTTATTACAGTGAATTTTGCACAAGACACATTGCTTCAGGGGGATCTGAAGCCTTCAAGCGCACCATGAAGAAAAGGAAAAAGAATTGAAAAATTTTCAAATTTCAAATTTCAAGCTAAATTAAAATTTGAATGGGATGAAAATGAAAATATGAATGTTGTTAGCTCTCAATTTTTAATGGAAATTTTAAGTATCTTTAGCATCCTTGTGCTAAACTTTTGAAATATTTTTTTCTCATTTGCCCTAGTTAATAAATTCCAATTTCCTCATTGAGTTAGGAAGAGTCTTAATTCATAAATATTTTTCTCCAAACACCTTTTGCCTTTGTCTTTTTGACCTGCATAACCAAAAAACCAACATTTAGTACTTTTCTCTAAGTTTTTATTTTGTTGATTTTCTTATGTTTTATTTTAGTTGCCTTTTCAATAAATGAGTTTATTGACTTTGATAGAAGAGGTGGTGTGTGCTTTAAAGTGGCTTAACTCTAGTCTAAACCTAAAGTTCTATGCATAAATGTTTTGCATTATCCTAACTCTAGAGTTTATAAATCCAGATGCCCATTTATTATGCTAGTCACCAGTCATTACATTAATCTAAGCTATGCATTAAGATCACGTTCCTAATTCATTGTCTATGAGTCAAAGCTATATGTCTAAATACTAAGCCACGAACTAAGTCAAAACTAGGCCACGAGTCAAGCCTCAAGCTCAAGCCATGCATCAATCATACAGGTGTTGAATAACTGAATATAGCCATGATATATATGATTTTGCTCCCAATTTATTTCTCATTCCACCATTTTCATGCATGAATGTGCAGAGTGCAGTGCGCTGCCAAATCTCCTGGGTGCTGCGTTTTCTCCTCTGCATTGTAAATTTCGTGGGTGCTACCTACTCTCTTGGGCATCGTGTATTCCACAGTGTGCTACCTAAATTCGCTACCGAATTTCTGGGAGAGACAAAATTTTCACAGAGATACACCAGAATGGCACTGCCTATTGGCACCTGGAATCAAGGAGTTTGAATTCATTACTCTTTTAGGCATCTAATGATATGAAGAATGGCTGATATAGTAGTTTGCAGCATGATAACAACTTAACACCTCTACAAGACACTTGGCATGCAAAAGGAGGCACATCAATGAAGATCAAGGGAGGAAGTTTCATTTAAATATTGTTGGATCAGTTACCAGCACGTTTCCTTTTTTATAGCAGCTTGGTTATAATTGCTAGCACAAGTGTTGAATTGAAAAATGTTGTTGGAGAATCTAATGTGAGGAAGGCCAGCTTGCACCTCTAGCTATGGCCTTTCCTTTTTCTTATAAATCCATGTTCCAAATGAGGCAAAAGGGCTCGAATGGTTGAGTTGAGGCTCCCATATTGTAATTTTGTTTGAATGAGTAAACTGTTCTCTGGTTATGTACTGGACCTGAGAATTTTTTATTAGTAGAAGTCAGTTTTTCTTTACATCATCTTGTTACCTCTTATGTTCAAGTATTCATGATTGGAGGATCCACATGAGTTTGGCATGGTTATGTTATTATGAATGTTCGATTATAATGTTGTTGTGATGTTCTTCAGTTTTGTTTAAACATCGAATTCAAGAGGATCTTGTGTTTGAGTTTTTCTTCCTTGTGTTGCTTGAAGACCTGATGTTAATAGAAAACCTTTACACCTCCCTCACTAAGTCTTCTTCCTATTCAATTTTACTCCTATTCACTGACTGAAGATAATCAAGACCTCATTTTCTTGTGCATGCTAGCCAAAATTTCTAAGTTGAAGCCTTATTATTCTGAGTCTTGAGGCTTGTCCATTTGGCCTTTTAAAAAAATCATTTACATTTACAAAAATTTTCATTTTACCAATCTCACCTGATTATAGTCTAGGGCGACCTTTGGAATGATAACATAAATGGTGTCATTGTCAGGGATAGATTTGAGCAAATTCAAGAGTTCCCTGGGAAGAACGACATAGATCCAGCTCTTGATGGTAGACAAGAGAGGGATACATAAAATTGAATGTAATCATCTACCTGGCGACTCGATGAAGAAGAACCTGTTGGAAGACTCCACCATGGGAACAAGCTTGGACATAAATGGAAGGCAGAGGTAAGTTCAGGTATCAAGTTCTAAATTTCTTTCTATAACTTGTGCTCTTTATCCTTCATTATTTCTTGAATTTCCCTGCACACATTAGGAGAATCATAATCTTCTTTGTATACTCTAAGGACCACCAGCCAAATCTTGCATATTCCTTTTTCAAACAAGTAGATTTACCCCCTTCCCATGTCATTGTTGTTAAGGATATCCATCCACTTCAAACACCTGAAGAATATGAGGTTCATAAACACTTTTTTAATCAGTATGAACTTTACAATTCTCTCCCCTCTCCAGATTTCAAAGTTGATTTATTACCTTCTACCATTCCCTCTGTTGTTAATAACCAACCTGTTGAAATTTAGCATGTGCCAAAAAATTATTGTCCTTTTGCTAATAATAAAACTGATTCATTTCAGGCTGCCAACTCCTCTCACCTTTACAAGCAACCTTCTAGTGTTTAAACACCCACTAAATTCTAGTTTAAGGTTAGGGGAAAGATGTTTGGACCTATAAATCTACCATCCTTTTGTTGACGGGAGAAATTGACCATCCGTCAACTGGAAGAGCGAGTCCGATCCGGGGTTGTCTAAATAACCCAAGCCGTTTGGGGTAACTCGTTCTGACGGGTTTAATGGCTCCGTTAGCCAATCTAAGAATCCTAAAAGAAATGAATAAAAGAGAGAAATACCTAACTAATTACTAAACACACTATATATATGTACATATATTGAAATGTAACTATAGTAGTTGTATTTAAGCAGAAGATATACAAGTCTCGTTTATTTACATGATTTACAAGATGCAAGTTTTAATCAAAACTTATGAAAATCAATGGAAAAATGATTACTTCTAAGAAGCAGATAAAGAAAGCACATAAAAATATTTATTGTTTTTCTTTTATAAATTTAAAGAATCTTGCAAAAACAATTAATGAAACATGAACATGTGGATAGTGAAAGCTGAACCATACATTATAGTTTCAATAATATATAAATGAAAGAAAAATACAAAGAAGTTATCCTGTCAGTGAATTAGTGAAGTGTATCCAAGCATCTGCATGAGTGGTGAACATCCAACTGCCATGTCCAAGAGAGAAACGGGCAATGAACCTTATTATTGTTCTAAATAAATTTAGAACATGTATTGGCAGCTTAGGTTTTAATGACAAAAAAGGAAACACAAACATAAA
>SNQJ01S0005344.1:110369-122479 GCA_010110895.2 Picea sitchensis
GATTTCTAGACTACCTACCCACTTTTTCTGGAAAAGATAACACTACAGGAGAAGAGCATCTGTCAGCCTTTCAAGACTTCATCGATAATCTAGAAATCTTGCATGAATATATTATCATGAGAATTTTCTCTAAATCTTTGATTGGAGATGTTGCCTTGTGGTTCAAGAATATGGAATTTTCTTCCAGTGGTTCATGGGATGAACTATATGACACCTTTTTAAAATATTGGGGAGAGAGAAATTAATTTGATCAGTACCTAAATGAGTTCACTACTTTGAGAAAAGGAAAAAATCAAGTTATGTCTGCTTTTAATCGAAGGTTTCACAACTTGTATTGCAACCTGCCCCTAGAAATTAAACCTTTCGAGACTGTTGTGATGGTGTATTACATAGTGTCTCAACACTCTGACCTTGTTTTTTTATCTTCAGGAAAGAAAATATACATCTTTATCATAGTTATTCATGGATGCTGAGGAAGTGGAGGAGAAACTCTGATCTTGTGGCAGGATTCTAAGTCAACATCATGTCAACTATGAACATGAGGCATATTTTATTTGTTTTCCCTATGAAGAAAATATAGTGGATGATTTGGTCCTTGAAGAAGGTATCTTTGATAGCCTTGCCTTTGAGGAAGTCACTGTCTCAAGCATTGACTAAGAGCATCTAATTGTTGACAAACACTTTGATAATGAATACTTTGTTGTTAGAAAGAATCATGAAACAAGACATTATGAATGTCAAGATTCAAAGGTTTTTTATGGACAACCTATTTTTGATGGAAATACCAGTGATGGTGATGAACATAATTTTTCTATGATTGGTTTGGAACCTCTTAGCACTATTCATGTATATGATGATTATGATCATGATCCTTGTAAATGATATGGAGGTGTTGAAAGAGATTTTCATATATATCTATTCTCTTATACATCACAAACAAATAAACAACCATGTCTTAGTAAAAACCATGTGTATGAGAAGCAAACTATCCCCATGGTATATGCAGAGAGGATCAACAATAAACTAACAAGTGGTTCTGAAGTTATGAATCAACTATTCCGCCCACGCATGCTTGTGTCTATCATTCAATCAGGTGTTCCTCTAGAAGACATCAAACAAACTGTCAACAACTTTGAAACAATGAAGGTAACCTTTCATAAACTAATCAGGCATTACTTTTAGTTTCATGACCCTATCGATGAGTACAAAGAGTTACAAATTTCAAATTCTTTGGAGCATGTAGACTTAGTATTTTTATCAGCATTTGAAGGTAATATTGGTGATCATAAGGATGAATTTAGTCAACTGTCACACTTTCCTTGTTTTTTTTGGATCATTTGCAGTGAACAGAAGAATTTGGTTACCAAACAGTTTGAATGGTTATGGTGGAAGTTTGTTTTCACTTGAGCAAGTTGTTGAGCTGGTTAGAGTAGAGTAGGGTAGGAAATAAGCTCTCTTCCTGAGCATTTCTTTATCTTTTTGTTTGAAGCAGAAGTAGCAGTTGTCTTGTGTGAATAAAGGCATGGTTTTGAAGGTGTACAGAGATCAGTTTTCACAAGACAGATGACTCCATAGCCCAATGGATAAGGCGACTGGAACTACTAGGTTGTTGGAGCCTCACAGGGAGGTCTCCATCCCAGTTGGAGCCAAATGTTAGCACTCAATGTTTTATGGAAATTTTAAGTATCTTTAGCATCCTTGTGCTAAACTTTTGAAATATTTCTTCCTCATTTTCCCAAGTTCATAAATTACAATTTCTTCATTGAGTTAGGAAGAGTCTTAATCCATAAATATTTTTCTCCAAACACCTTTGGCCTTTGTCTTTTTGACCTGCATAACCAAAAAACCAACTTTTAGTAGTTTTTTCTAAATCTTTATTTTGTTGATTTCCCTATCTTTTATTTTAGTTGCCTTTTCAATAAATGAGTTTATTGACTTTGATAGAAGAGGTGGTGTGTTATTTAAAGTGGATTAACTCTAGTCTAAACCTAAAGTTCTATGCATAAATCTTTTGCATTATCCTAAGTCTAGATTTTATAAAGCCACATGCCCATTTCTTATGCTAGTCACCAGTCATTACATTAAGCTAAGCTATGACTTAAGGTCATGTTCTGAATTCATAATCTATGACTCAAAGTTATATGTCAAAATACTAAGCCACGAACTAAGTCAAAGCTAGGCCATGAGTCAAGCCTCAAGCTCAAGCCACACATCAAGCATACATGTGTTGAAGAAATAAATATAGCCATGATATATATGATGTTTCTCCCAATTTCTTGCCCGTTCCACCATTTTCATGCATGGACRTGTAGAGTGCAGTGCGCTGCCAAATCTCCTAGGTGTTGCATTTTCTCCTAAGCGTTGTAAATTTCCTAGGTGCTACCTACTCTCCTGGGCTCTGTATATTCCATGGTGCTCTACCCAAATTCGCTATTGAATTTCTGGCAAAGATGAAATTTACACAGAGATACACCAGAATGGCGCTACCTATTGGCACCTGGACTCAAGGAGTTCGAATTCATTACTCTTTTAGGTGGCTAATGATGTGGAGAATGGTTGAGATAGTAGTTGGCAGCATGATAACAACTTACCACCTCTACAGGACACTTGGCATGCAAAAGGAGGTTCTTCAATGAATATCAAGGGAGGAAGTGTCATTTAAATATTGTTGGATCAGTTACCAACATGTTTCCTTTTTTATAGCAGTTTGGTTATAACTGCTAGCACAAGTGTTCAATTGAAAAATGTTGTTGGAGAATCTGATGTGAGGAAGTCCATCTCACACCTCTAGCTATGGCATTTCATTTTTATTATAAATCCATGTTCCAAATGAGACAAAAGGGCTCAAATGGTTGAGATTAGGCTCCCATATTGTAATTTTTCTTGACTGAGTAACCTATTCTCTGGTTATGTACTGGACCTGAGAATTTTTTATTAGTAGACGTCCGTTTTTATTTAAATCATCTTGTTAGCTCTTATGTTGAAGTACTCATGATTGGAGGATACACATGAGTTTGTCATGGTTGTGTTATTATGAATGTTCGATTATAATGTTGTTGTGATGTTCTTCAATTTTCTTTAAACTTTGAATTCAAGAGGATCTTGTGTTTGAGTTTTTCTTCCTTGGGCTGCTTGAAGACCTGATGTTAATAGTAGAACTTTACACCTCCCTGGCTAAGTATTCCTCCTATTCATTGACTAAAGATAATCAAGAACTCATTTGCTTGTGCATGCCAGCCCATATTTCTGAGCTAATGCCTTATTATTATGAGTCTTGTGTCTTGTCCATTTGACATTTTAAAAAACTCATTTACATTTAAAAAAAAATTGATGTTACCAAGATCACCTTATTACAGTCTAGGGTGACCTTTGGAGTGATAGAAAATGTAATAAAAAATTTATCTAGACTCTTTTGTCCCAAGGAGGCATGGTTCCACCATTGAGAAAAAACGAAAATTCATGGTAATTTCCAAAATTTGGAAATGTGAGGAATCTACTAGCAGAGCTCTACAACTTGTTGTATAACACTAGAAACAAAGTGTCTTTCGAAGGAGAGTGAGCATTAGTGCCTCTTGATATTTTGGGAAAAAGGGATGAAGTGTAGAAATGAAAATAGTTTTAGTATTTTTTCTTTATTTACCCTTCCACAGTGCGTCTAAGGACAATAATACACAATGCGTTGTAAGATTCAATGACAACAGTGCACTTTGATTGGTGCTTGTTATTTTTATTATATCTTATGAAAGTTATTTTGGACATTTAAGCATTGGGGAATTATTTTTTATGTTCACAATAGTGCGTATGTACATTACATATGCACTAGTAAAAAACCTTTGCAAAAACCTCTCATCACCCACCTTTTCTAACAACCTCTGCTATAAATAAACAATGGATAAATGTTTTATGGAGGTTCAATAAAACATCCATTAGAATGTGTTCTCCATGTACTGTGAGCACTCCATGATGGAACCAAAAAAAACAACACCTAACACCATCTCCATAGAGAAGAAAATTTGAGACCAAGGCCATCATATAGTTTAAGCCTACATCACATGTATTTGAATGAATGTTCCCTACTTCACACATATCCAAATGAATGTGCCTTTCTACTCCAATATGAAGTATGTGTGTGAGGAATTTGAACATATGGCCTTTGATACCATCACCCTTCCATTTGTCCACCCACATTAATAATTTTCTCATGTGAATTATGGAATAGGAGGTCTCCTTCTTACCCCATTAACTATATATCCACCCACTTCATGATTTTTTCCTTCTTTATCCCATCGATCAATATAGTAGATGTGATTGTGTTTGATGTGGAAAAAAGAGTAGTATTCGAATTTGGAAAGGAGGGAATGGAAACATGACATGATTTTAATAAGAACATTGTTCCAAATGATACTCCTTTTGATCATCACTCTGATTACCAACATGGAATCACCTAGGATATAAAACTTGTGTATTTCCATTTATTTTTCAATTCTAAGACCTTTCCATAGGTCATAAGCCTCAATAATTTTATTAGAGATGTTTCCTAGGAACAAGCATAATAAGACGCTAAATTTTCTCTAGAATCACAAGAAACCCCCCCACACCTTCCACCCTCCTTGATATTAACATATAGCATTAATATCTATAGTAAATTGTAATTTAACTTTACATTACTATTTAAACTTATTAAAATACTTTTAATAATGTATATTAAAAATTTTAAAATAGAAAAAGTTATTAAAATATTGCTAATTAAATTAATATTGTTGATTAAAAAGTGTAAATCGCATAAGGTTACGATCGAGGAATTATTTAAAAATGGTTTATTAGTTCCATGGGAAAATTAGTTGGATGGAATATATTCCAATTGAAAAATAAAAAATGAGCCCTTGTCAATTGGGACAAAGTCTGCAAAAAAATATATTTGGGATGACTATCCCTCCATAACCCAGGAAAGATAAACAATAGCATGGGGGTGAAGATTTGGTGGTGGTGGCTCTAATGTCTCGTTCAACTATGGGATAGACTCTGAAAAAAAAAATACACACCTCATATTCCATAAGCACATCTCATTCAACTAGATTATCATATACAAGGCTCCAATATTTGGAATGCAACATGGATAAATCTCCCACTCATATAGAATCATACATTTTGGGAAGTAGAGAATGGTCAAAATGATTTGTTCTGGATAGACTCGTGGCAACAAATTTCTCCACTACAAAAAATGGATAACCATTTCCCATATGAGGATCACATCCAAGGTTTGGAGCTCCTCAAAGTCATAGACCTCTAGCTTAAATTTTCTCTTCACCCACCTTGGAGAAGATGGAAAATGTTGCCAGAAGACCTCCACACTCTAGCAAACTGTGACCTACAGCCCTGGTGTGTCACAGTGAGCCAAAGGAAGATCCACATCAGTGAGAAATTGAACATTCTTTTTTGGGTGCATACCCCCTCTAGAGCTTTCACAATCAAAGAGGCCTACTACCTACAGGAAAAATTCCATGAACAAATGAAAGAGAAAATATGGCATATCATATGGAAAAGAAAAATATGGTCAAAATTCTCCATCATTCTTTAGATTATGGTCCAAAATCAAATCCTAACTTGGGATAACCTCAAGAAGTGACACTTCATGGGAACCTCAATATGCCACTTATGTCAGCAGTAGGAAGAAACCATGGAGCACATTCTCAATCAATGCCCCACCAGTGGGATAATTTAGGATCAGGCCTCTCAAATTATGAGAAAAAACAACAAAGAAAGGAATAACATCATAAACACCATCAATAATTGGGGAACTGCGGCCTAAAAAATCCCAATCCTGAATAGAATCTGGAAACTAATGCTAGGATTTATTGTTTGGAAACTTTGGAAAGAAAGGAATAGATGAATCTTCCACTCCCAGGCCTCCAACCCCTCACTCCTTTGGTCCTAAATACTAAATAACATACAAGAAACCATCCACACAAAACCCTGGACCCAAGAAGACTTACCGATTGAACCCAACGAATATTCCATCCTTTCTACCCGGAAACTGAGTTTACCAAAAACCCCTCCTATTTTTATCCCGCCCCAAAACTCCTTATCCTCAATCCCCTCCACTTGGTAGTACCCCCCCGTGGCTTTCAGAAAGTGAATTTTGATGTTGCCTCAAAGGGAAATCCTGGCCAAGCAGGATATGGAGCAGTTATGAGAGACAACTCAAGACAAATCTAGTACCTTATGGAGGAAAATCTAGGACATGAAAAAAACAACCTAGCAGAAATATCGGGCCTCATCAGAGGAATACAAATAACCTCGATATAAATATGACTCACCTAATAAGAGAAGGGAATTCCAAAATAATCATCTAATTTGCAGCCAAAATCATAAATGGAAATGATCCAGAGAAAATCACTGCAAGTTAGCACCTCTTGGGACCCTTAAACAACTTTCAATCTCTTTTATTACCTTCACTCACTCTTATAACCTCTCATATACGACGTGAAGTTAATCAAGTCACTGAAAATATGGCCAATGAAGGAGCTTCCTCTCAAATGGGAGCAATTTTCATCAATGAAGAGCATCATCCAGATTCGTAGCTATTGCCACAATGCAAGGAGCAGGCCCTCCAAGATTCACCCCCCTGGATGGGGTGACATTTTTCAATCCTCAATAACTTCAAATGGATAGAGGAGTTAATTTGCCTCGCTACCAGCCTTTCACCCAGTCCGCTCATCATGCCTAAAATTCATGTTGCAGGGGTATTAGTGCGTTGGTGGAGTAAGAGCGATTTAATGTGTCTCATAGAAAACCAGTTACAAGTCATGGCTTAGTTATGATACAACTGGTAGGCATAAACTTAGTCTTCATGGAACTCCTCCCTGTCACCTTGTTAGGGACTGAACCTCTCACGTAGGTAGAATAATGTATTTCCATGTAATAAAGGTCAATATTAGTAAGGCCTAACAATAAGGAAGAATAAGTCCAATGTAAGAAGACCTAATAGAATCTTTCACATATAGATAGATATTCCTCTTGATGGTTCTTTTGATAGACATATTTATTATAAATAGGAGTCGAGGGTATGAGAACTTTTGTCTTTGATATTATTGTAATAGATCTCTTCTCTATTGGAGGTTGCCCCCTCAAAGAGGAAAGTGAAAATTGATCTCAGTAATCTAAGTGTTCTTTCTGTTATTATTCTAGCATCATTTTGGTATTATTGTGGTGTTGTTCTAGTTATATTGTCATTCATCTGCCATTTCTTGCTATTTATTTCTATTCTGCATAATTTTTATATCTCGAATATTACAAGTGGTGTCAGAGCACCTTCCTCAACAAAAAATTGTGGATTAATTTTTTTCAAGGTATACATGTATTTCGACATCTTTAAGCTACATATATTTGTCGTTACGCACATAAACATGTGTTTGGGGATTCATACACGTAGGAAATACAAGTGGTACTTAAGTGCACATCTATTGGCCACCCTTGTAACCCGTATTGGTACCCCTTGGAGTGGTAGCGCATCAGACAACACCTGTATACAAATCGACCTATATCTCTTGAAGCCCTCCATAGATAAATCGATCATCCAATTGAATGATATAGTGCCATTGAGAAAATCATTTGGAAAGATACTCTCTAGCACCTGGGTAGACGGGTAGTACGGCTAAGCGATCAATCTATACTCCTTAGTTGGTGACCTGATATATTGGGTCGAGTACTATTGTTGGACCCTGCATGTATATCAGAGAGATATAGCAAAAATAAACCCTTTTCTGTAGAACCCTTGAATACCTAACCCTTTGGATGAAAATAAAAAACATAACAAACAAGATCTATTGCGGTGCAACTCTGTATCCTGCATTCAGGTTGCGAAATTACTACACATTTCTTCATGTTAATCATTTGGGCATTTCGTCATTGCAATATTCTTCAGATCGGAGTATAACTCCATGGGAGTAAAAATAAATAAAAAATAAAAAAAAAGATTGGATCCTGTTGGCACCATTATTTGAGACCTACTCCGTTGGATTTATCTCTTCTCCCTTATCATAGTCATACCTATCATTTTTCAGAAACTTGTTTTTCTTGTGGACCCAACCCCCTTTCAACACCCTTATTTGGGCTTTGCCCCATTGGATTCCACTTGTCGCCCTGATCTTTGTGATAAAATTCACCCATAACCCATTTTTTGTGTGGTCCTACCCACCCCTTTTTTGTGTTCCCTCGTCATCATGGCCCATACTTGTAGCCACGACTTGGAAGATTGCTTCACTATATTTCACTCTAATTTCATAGAAACCCAAGAATAAGTGTGACAACTCAGTGCCAATATTTCCACCATCAATCAAAATATTTGTCCCTCTGTTGTCTCCTCAATCATGAAACTCAAACAAGACATTACTACCCAACTTGAATCTGTTGCTACGATGATCTGTGCCAAGTTCAATATCCATGTAGATATTCCTTTATCTAACCCACCTTTTCATACCGAAGGTGAAACTTCCTCTTAGTACCATAATTTTAAGCCCCATCACTTTCAGCATGACCTAGGCCTTTTGCATGTGGATGTGACCAAATTTGATGGATCAGATCCCACTGGCTGGGTAACTCAAATTGAACATTATTTCTCTTTGTATGGAATTACATATGAGTTGGCCAAACTTTGGTATGGTGTTCTACATCTAGATCAATAACACTGGAAATGGTGTCAATGGAGAAAAAATGCCCACCAATGGTATGTAGCTTGGACACACTTTTTGGAAGATCTTTATGAATGCTTTGACACTCACACCAACCATTTAGGTCATTTAACAAAGTTGAAAAAATATGGTACCATGAAAGACTTTATAACTTCTTTTGAGAGACTCGTGTTTCGTACAGAGGGCATGTATGATGTTCTTTCTCGAGAATGTTTTATCAGTGGCCTCAAGGATGAGATTTGTGCTCATGTCCTCATGGATCAGCCTCAAAGTTGGGTGGAAGCAACTAAAAGAGCTAAGGAAGCACAACAGGTTGTCTCTTCTCAAAACAAAAAACCCTCCTTTATTCCTCGCACTAAACCAGTAACTCCCACTCCTTCTTCAACTCCACTAAAGATCCAAAAATTGACTACAGCCGAAATGGCTCAATGCTAACTCAAAGGCCTTTGCTATAATTGTGATAATAAATATTTTTCGGGACACAAGTGTAAGGAACACAAGATTTTTATTGCCATCTTGAAGGATGTTTCAAAAGAGGGTGTTGAGGCTCCCCTTGTGTCTTTGTCACTTTAACCCACTGACATAAACCCTCCCTCAGAAAATCCTGAAGTAGAACTGGTCATTTCCATAAATGCTCTTACTAGCTTCTTTGCTCCCCAAACCCTCAAGTGAATTGGTTACATCAAACATAGGAAGGTCATAATTATTGTTGATAGTGGAAAGACCCATAATTTTATTCATCGCCGCATTGCCCAAGAAACTAATTTCTATATTCGTCCAGTTAATAATTTCCAAACCATGATTTACAATGGTGGTTCCATGAAATGTGGAGGGAATTGTGAAAATGTGTGTCTCCAAATTGGTGAATACCACCTGGAATCTCATATGTTTGCTATCGACATGGGCGGTTGCGACATTGTGTTCGGTGCAAAATGGATAATGACTTTGGGTTCCATTCTCATGTATTTTAAGGAATTAACCATGCAAGTCGACCAGGAGGGCTAACAATATAAGTTCCAAGGAATCATCGTTGGTTCCCCGAAGATCATTAGTTCCCATCACATGGAAAATTTTCTCAAAAAAGGTCATTCTTGAATTATTGCCCAACTCCATGCCATACACACAACTGAGACACCCTCTATGCCGCAAGACCTCCAATCCATCCTCTCTAAACATCAAGTGGTTTTTTCCACTCCCCAAGGAATCCCTCCTTCCCGTGGTGTTCAAGATCATTCCATTCCCATTGTCCCAAGAATCCTTTCTCCCAATCTCCGTCCATATCGTCACCTCTTTTCCCCAAAAAAAAATAAATGAGAAAATGGTTCAAGAACTACTCAACGCAAGTGTTATCCACCCTAGTATGATCCCCTACTCTTCTCCTAGGGTCATGGTCCTTAATAAATAAGGTTCTTGGAGCATGTGTCCTGACTTTCGCACCCTCAACAAACTCACCATTAAAGACAAATTTATCATTCCTATCATTGATGACCTCTTGGATGAATTAAGTGGCATCGAGTTCTTTACTAAACTTGATATCCATTCTGGCTACCACCAGATCAGTATGAAAGAGGAATACATTCTTAAGACCGCCTTTAGAACTCATGAGGGAAACTATTATTTTTTGGTCATGCCATTTGGCTTGTGTAATTCTCCCTCCACTTTCCATAGCCTCATGAATCATGTCTTTCATCCTTTTCTCCTTCATTTTGTCTTATTTTTCTTTGATGATATCCTCATCTACAACAAAACTTCGACAATGCATCTTGCTCATGTGGATCACATTCTCCATATACTCTCTCATCACCAACTTTTCCTCAAACAATCTAAATGTGCTTTTGGGACCTGAAAAGTCTAGTACTTGGGTCATCTTGTTGGCAAGGCCGACGTCAAGGTGGATCCTAAAAAGATTGAAGATATGCAATATTGGCCTCACCCAAAGACTCTCAAAAGATTGTAGGTATTTCTAGGTTTAATAGGTTATTATCGCAAGTTTGTTAAGAATTATGGAAAGATTGTGACACCTCTCACTTCAATCCTTAAAAGGAATTATTTCACATGGAATCCAACAGTTGCTCAGTATTTTCAAACCTTGAAGATGGCCATGTGCACCAATATAGTCCTATCCCTTCTTGATTTCACAAAGACCTTTGTCCTGGAATGTGATGATTTTGGGAAAGGAATTGGTGTTGTCCTTATGAAAGAGGGTCGGCCTTTGGAATTTACCAACAAACAACTATCAAAGAATTTTTTTGGCAAATGAATATATGAAAAGGAAATGTTGCCTATTATGCATTATGTGGATCTTTGGCCCCTTTATCTCTTGGGGAAATGCTTCCAAATTAATATGGCTCATCAAAGCCTCAAGTATTTTCTAGAACAACACCTTTCCCCCCCCAAGCAACAAAAATTTGAGACTAAGATATTTGGATATGATTACGGGATCATTTTTAAGAAAGGAAAAGACAATGTGGTTGTTGATGCACTCTATAGAAAATATGAATATGAAGGGTCCCTTTTCTCTCTCTCTTTCATTGTACTAGATTGGCTCCAATCTATTTGCCAGGAATGGCTACACGATCCCAAAGGTTTGCATCTGATACAAAAATTGCAGTCCAATTCTCCAGCTTCCCCAGGGTACCCTTGGCTCAATGACGAGCTTCAATAGAAAGGTCATTTTTATTTAATTAACCAGTCAAAACTTGAATCCATGGTACTGTCTAAGCTTCATGCTACACCCACAACTTGGTACTCTGAGTTGACCAAAACCTATGACTGGGTCAAACGTTCTTTTTTCTGGGAGGGTATGAAACAGGAAGTTCATAATTTTGTGGCTGAATGTGATGTGTGTCAATGCAACAAGGTTGAAATAGTCAAATATTCTGACACACTACAACTGCTTCCGATTTATCCTGCTATTTGGTGGGATATCTCTATGGATTTTATTGTACGCTTACCTAAATTGGGCAATAAATCAGTCATCATGGTGGTAGTTGATAGTCTTTCAAAGTATGCTCATTTATGTGCTCTTCAACACCCATTTACAACATCTATTGTGGCTCAACTTTTCATGGATCAGGTCTTCAAGATTTATGGCATGGAACATTCTATTGTTTTTTATCGCGACCCAACTTTCACCAACAATTTTTGCAAGAATTGTTCAAGCTACAAGGCACCCAATTGCATCTCAGAACAACTTATCAGCCCCAAACTGTTGGAAAACTAAAGTTCTCAAAATATGTTTGGAAACATATTTGAGGTGTTTTGCATCAGAAAGGTAGAATCAATGGGCTCAATGGTTACCACTAGATGAATGGTAGTAAAACACTTTTTACCATACAGCTACGCACATGTTGGATTACTGAGAGGGGGGGTGAATCAGTAATAGAGCAATTTAACCATATAATCCAAGTGTTATATCAA
>SNQJ01S0005344.1:132096-157840 GCA_010110895.2 Picea sitchensis
CTTTAATAAGTTTGTACATCTATATTCCTTGTAATTCATGTTGTATAGTGAAATCTATAGGTATAGGTATAGGTATAAGCAACCTGTAAAAAAAATGCTCAGTTGTAAAGGAATTTCTTAAAAAGGTTGGTATGAGCATTGTGCTAGAATGAAATATTTATAGAGAAATTTTTAATGGAATAATTTATTCCCATGAAAATGAATATCTTTAAAAGTTTATGAATGATGTTATAACATAACTATCAATTAGCAGGAAACATCCATAGATTCATGAGTTTAACAGATGTCCAATGGTGGAAGAACATTTCACACATAAGATGTGTATCTTTGATTGACATATCTACTACTTATTTTATTATTTTATTATAGGTTGGCTAATGGGAAACATCAAATATTCATGAGTTTAACAAATCTTAGATGGTGGACGATGGCATATCATTTTCCACATAACAAATTCTTATGTCTTATAGACTCATTCATCTATTTCTTATTTTACTATTTTATTTGTTTGTTATGTGTGAAAAAATTTGTAAAAGTATATAGCGATCAATTAAAATCCCACATTTCATACATCATAAAAATCATTTAATAATTTTGATAAACCTGTTCATGTTAATCAATTTGATAAACATGTTCATGTTAATCTGAACCTTTAATAGTGAAGAAATGGATTCGTACAACGTCTAGATGGCCACCTTTCATAATTCAGTAAAAATCATTTAATTTTATTGATAAATGTGTTCTCTACCAGCCCAAGGGCATAGCAACCAGCACAGTAAGATGTGTGTTTCCCATCTTCATGTGAGAGATATCTATCCATTCTAATTGTTTGTCACATTGAACCATTATTACTTGCATGAGAATTGTGGATAGAAAAATTTAAATAATGTGAAATTAAGGAAAGCCAACTGGTATTAAATTTGAGGTGAAATTCTTATGAGATGCGGAGTTCCTTTTTTCTTATTCTAAGAGCTTGCTAAAAAAAATGATTACAACATCGATCAAATTCAATTGATGAACCAACAATTGATAGATAAATAATTTTTAAAATAATATGAAAATAAAAAAATTTATTTGGTAAAGTTAAATTTAGAAATATAGTTAAAAACATTTGGTCAATGTTTAGACTAATACATAATCAATAGGGACTCATCCCTATATACCTATCCTACAATAGGTATAATAATATATAATGAATATTATAAATTATCAGATAATTTATATATTCCCTTCAATTAGAAGTGAAATACTAAATAATGGATGGTGAACATTATTCATTATCATATAGTTTATATATTTCCCAACAATTAGGAAACGACTCTACAAAAGGTGTTGTTAACCATTCGGAAAAAAAAATATTTAAATGCTCAATTTTATCCTATGTCTCACACTTAAAAAACGATTGTAAATATTGAAATCTTTTTTTTTTTTAAATAAAAAAGGTGGAACCTGCTATATTAGATTAACAAAAAACTTTGACAAAATATACAGTGGCATGGGTCTAAGTCACCAAAAATGCTGTCGATTACCGGAAACCAGCATAAGTGGAGAGCAAATAACAGTTGTATGATAAAACAAGAAAGAAAGTAGCATATGTCCTGCCCGGAGGAAACCAAGACAGATGTCTATGGTCCAAATGAACATAAAATAGTAACATGATAAGACTGAAAACCAAGAAAGCATAAAAACCTAGGTACCCGGTGACCTGTCGCCATCACCAGTCTGCCACGTGGACCCAGCCGGGATGGCAAATTCCTGCGCGTAGAGGGGGCACTTCCGCTGAGCTGGAACATTGGAACATGCGTCGAGGAGCAAGTCCAGGCGCTGGCCCATGAGAAGGGCCCTATGCTCCAGGTCTGACATGTGGCCTCGGAGCGCGAACACCAGAGCCAGGTGCTCTGCACGAAGAAGAGAGACATGCAGAATGCCACCCACATCGCTGAGGGGAACATTCCTCAATTCCACTGTCACACCACTTCCAGCTTCGAACTCCCTCTACTCCGCATCATCCCCTGCAGCCTTCCTCGCCGAGCGATTGTTATCCACATTCAACTCTGCTCTATTTGCCTGAATTTTGTGGTTGGTAGGACTATTATCACCCGGCCAAGGAATTTCTTCAACAATGCAACCGGGGAAATCATCTTCCTGAGCCAAATTGGGTTTGATTTCCTCCCGATGAGTCACCTCTATGGCGCGGGGCTCCTCTACAGTCGACAGGTCCTCCAGGAAACAGGTGGGAAATGCATCCTCAGCCCCAGCCTCCTGCCTGTCTCCCGGCTTAATTGTCGTGGCTTCTCTGCTACAACTAGCTCCCGACTCTGCAATGGTGGCAAGCAACGCCAATTTCTCAGCCCGAGCCTTCTTCTGAAGAATGGAGGTCACCAATGCTAGAGCGCATTCCAATTTCTCTTTCCGTCGCCACTGCGCCTTGTGGGCATTCTAGGCTGAGCCAGGGCGAGGCCTGCCTCGCTTTCTAACCATAGTATCTGGGGAATGAATGAATGTACAGAGCGGTTGCAGTGATAAGCTGAAAAGCCAGGACGAGAGAGGTTGTAGGTACATAGCACAAGCAGACCGACTCTGCCTCGGCACACACAAAGACAAACTACCCGGAAAATCCTTACCAAAATGCAATGAAAAGGTAGTGAGCCAGGACAAGAGGAGTGCAGGACTGCACCAGAGCATCCAAGCGAAGAGTAGAGCCGGAGCAGGAGCAGTCCCACTTTGTTCGGGCTCATAAGAAAGCATATCACCCGAAGCCGAAGTCACTTGTCCGCCCTTAACCCCTATCATGCTGAGTGCGCAGTTGGTGTAAATGGTCGCGCGAGGGAGGAGTCCCTTCGTCGTATAGCTGCAACTATGGCCGTCCACCATCGTAAATGCAGACTTGTGGGTGGAGGCCATCGCAATTTATGCCCAGGCTTAGTGCTAAGCTTGGTGTCACCGAAGTGCCTCGTGTCACCCCATCCGGGGGTAATTATTGAAATCTTCCTCACCACAACAAATCTTATAAATGTAATCCATATTCCTTGAGGTAAAAATATGTGTTGCATTCTAAGGGAAAGTACAAGAAGGTTGTCAATAGATCCTTACACAGAGAATTATACACTACAACATTATACACAAGAGCACACAGACATATTCAAGAGCATATAGAACTTGAGGAGAACCACCAATAGATTTTATTATATATGAGTCTAGAACAACCTTTGTCCTTCCATTATAAGATAGTGTGTATATATAACATATAGTTACCAATCAATTAGATCACTTAACCACTACATTGGTTGACTCTAACTGTCTTCAATCAACTCTCTAACTGACTACTTCAGTCGACTTGGCTAGTCAACTGATAGGTCTAGTCGGTGGGTTTGACTAGCCCCTACAACATCCACCCCCCCTCAATTCCTTGCTTGTCCCGAGCAAAAGGGTAGTTTGAAAAAATAAAAAACATTTTATATTATTCCCTCTTTGAGGTTATTACAAAATCAAAGAGAGAAAAGAAGAAGAAGAAAAAGTATTACAATGGCTTACCAATGTCAAGTCTCTTTGTTCATGGCTTGTCTGTTGGATGTACTATTTGAGAGCCTATTTGTCGAGGAGCTTCACATGGATGAAAATGTATATTAGAAGGTAGAGGAGTGGCTTTGACCTRTATGTGAGACTCTTTTGAACCTTCTAATATTATCTTTGGGGTCCTTGATTGAAGGATGACCTCTGGAACATTCAACTCAAAAGTTGTAGGGTTCAAAATTTGGAAGTCATTTATGTAAGTTGATGCAGCCCCTGACTGTTCTCATTGTGGCACTTCTTAAAATGTTTTTTGATAAATAGTTTGTGTTTTGAGTAACATGTGGTGAGAAAACAATGACATTATTCAATAATTTATGTTCCTCTTTTATTCCAATCGACTTCAATTTTCCCAAAAAATGCAACTTATTAGTTAATGGGGCCTCTTATACCATAATTTATTCTGGATTTAATTTTTCTTTAGATTCCTTTGTTTTATTATTAACCAACTTTATCATTGACTACTTGTTCTTTGGATGCCTCTCTTGACCATTCCATTTTTTTTTCAATTCTATCTCAATTACATTCTCTTTAGTAATGTCGTTCGTTATAGCTTCTTTACTTTTAGAATCAGTGGTTTGGTCCCTTGCTTTTCTTAAGTCCTCAACTAATATTCTCTAATCCCTTAGTTTGTTGTAAGTTGATGTGAAATATATTGGCCATGTTTTCAGTATGGTATGTAAAATTGTAGCCTATGTATTTTCCCGATCCAACTTTTGTTCAGATTCTTTGAATTTCTCAAATTCTTCACGCAAGATTGTGTTTGTTTGGATAACTAGTCCTTCTTGATTGCTTATCAGTTTCGTGTTTCTTTGTTGCTTTAGATCCTTATTATCCTACCTCAATTATTTAATTTCTGCTTGATTATTGGCCCTGGCATTGATGACTACGTCAATCAAGTGTTTTATTGCAACTGGTGGATCGACTCTTTCGATTTGTTACTTGACACCCATTTTTTCCTTTTTCTTTGAAGGAAACATATTTTAATACTCTATTTTCTTTGATTTTCCTGGCCATCAAGCGTGTATAAATTTTTGTATCTTTTTTACATCTGGTTATTTCTTCCTTACATGTTTCCTCATACAATTTCATTATATGCTTGTCTATGTGACCATTGGTTCAAATGTTGTTTTTACACGAGGTTCTGTTGAGTTGACCAACCTGATTGTTGTAAGAGTGAATTTCTTTTCTTTGTTTTCCTTCCCATGCTTATCCTTTTTATTCTTCTTACCATTGTATATATGGTATTTCTACTTGTCTGATCCGATGACAGTGGCATTGTCGATTTTGATTTCTACTTGATATTGCTCGACATTATTTTGAGTGACAGGGTTCTGGGTACCATCGTTTTCTCCTTTGCCTTGTAGGATAGTTTGTTTTGTGTTGGTATTTTTCACTAGATAATCCAATTGATTCTTCTGAGGTTTTCTTGGTGAAGGATTATCTGATGGCATGATGGTCTAAATCAATCTTATGGTATTTATAGTGACATATTTTGTATCATCGGTTTTCTTGTTAACTATTCCCTAAGTTTTCGTACCTATTTCTTCTACTATCTCCTATGGTATCCTCTATACATTGTGTGAGTCGAATAGGTCTGAATAATTTTTTCTTGATGCTAAACTTTTAGTCAAGATAAGAATGTTATAACCTATTGAATTATGATGTCTCTTTTTCCAGCACTCGATTGAACAGTGTAGTCAAGATCCTCAAACCCTGTTTGAGCTGGGCTTCCTTGCTTACTACCATTAGGTTTTGTCTCRGAGAATGTCTCTTTTGATGATACCTAATGACAAACATTTTTAAACTTCCTTTTATGTTATGTTGCCTTTTGTTCYTCCAATTTTTCTTCAATGACTAGTGTAGCCTATGCTCGAGGCAATTGTCTTGTTATGTCGATTGTGCATTACTTTTTTGGTAAAGGTTTATTTTTTGTGTCAAGTCAATTAATTTTTGACTGATGTAGAGCAGCTGGTGTCAACYGACCTATGCTTTGTTCTTTTTGTTCTTCCATCTTCTGTTTTTTCTATGTTCTTCTGTTTTTTCTATGTTCTTGTTTCTACCTGTTTTTCAAGAGATGATTTTATTTTTCTTTCTTTGGAATTTGTTGCATCCACTACTACCATCATCTCTTTGAATTGACGAACAATACTTGACTTAAAATTATTTTGAGTCATTTCATGTTTTTTTTCTTGTTGTGATATCCTTTTAGCTACTCTATTTGTGAAGGCGGCTAGTTTCTGCTTCATTAAGGGGTCACTAAAGTCAAGAGTTATATATGATTTGAATTTTTCTTTCCAAATGATGTTGATGTCCTCCGATATTGAAATGGAGTTTATGAATTTCCTTCCTCTTATTACTTTCTTGTGCTCTTTTTTCTTTGTCAGATTATGTTTTTCTAGGGAGTTGACTGCATTTTCAAGATTGTGAACAAATGGAGTAGTGTATCGGGATTGTTCCCTTTATTCCTCTTGTTCCCCATCGGTTAATGGTGTGAGGATGGAGGAATTATCACTTAGTACATCTAGGGGAATCTATGGTTGAAACACCATTTGTCTATAGAGCTCCTGGAATATTTGGAGCTTCGTTGGATAATATTGTAGCTCTTTAGGATCTGGACCTCCACTGACACCACACCAAAGTTTAGTATGGTCAAGGCTTAGATGTATGTAAGCACTTCGTGGTAGGTCTCAACGAACCTTTTTTTCTACTCCCCATTTGTGGGGTACATTATTTACATGATCTACCCAACACTAAAATGTTATCTCGGTGGGAAGAGACATTGATGACATGATGGGCACCCGATGAAAAGGAAATATAATTGTTCATGGTAAGGGTCTTTTTTTATGTAAATGTAGGTTCCCCAGTTGGCCCTAGTTGTCTCATGGCTATCTAAATTAGAAAATATGGGAATGTAATGGACCTACCATTCTCTTGGCACTCTTTGGAGTTACTTTGAATTAGGGTGGAAAGGTGATTTTCCTAGTCGAACTGAGATCATGACTCCAAGATTCGGCCAATTAGTTCTAACATCGTGAGATTAACATATGACACATGACCCACAACAATGAAGCATAGTGAAACTATTATAGAGGTCCACTTATCATTGGAGGTTGTGACTTTCTTGATGAACATCCCCTTAGAATTATTGGATGTTGTCCCACCTGTGAGGACCTAGATCTAGTCATTGGCATTTGAGGTTTTGGGTATGGCTACACCCTCATGCAATGTTCTAGTCATCCTATGGATTAACCCTCCAATGATTTTGATTGGATAGTTTAACTATAAATATCCATTATTGTATTGAATGATAAGAAATTTGGCAACCTCCTCTTTTTAACCATTGAATTCAAGGACTTGTAGTGCACCCAAGATGTGGTGAATGCCTACATGTTAGAGGAAATTTGTTTCATCTTCCCATTATCTAGCCTCCTTTTCCCAGGTGGTGAATTTTTGCCAATGTTGCAACTAATGATTTTTTTCGATTCTTGCAGTGCAGATATTTTGGAGTCATACTTTGTGCTCAGTTGTGCATGGTTTATCAAAATATGTTACTTTTCCCCTGATCCTAGGAATCCCTGATATTTATTGTTGAGCCAGGATGGTATGTGATAAATCTTGAGTCAATTGTTCTACTTTACGTTTGGGAATCTACTTGCCCAAATGCTCTATTCATAACAATGAAGAAAAATCATAGGCCTCATCCAAATTTATAGGCGAAATATGGAGCATGGTTTCTAATTCATCCAACGGTGTCACTAAATCACACGTCTCAGCCTTGATGTCGAGTTTAATTTCTTTTTTGTGTGAGGTGATTGCTACGACGGTGGAATCCAAGCATGTGGGGATGGATTGTGGGGTATTAATTTCAATAACCCATTCCCATAGTTTGGTTGAGACGACTTCACTTTCTCAGGATATGTTCTTGATTTGTTTGTTTCTAAGTTGATTACCATGGTCGAGTTGGTTCTTACAATTGGTTGAATTATTTCACTCATTATATCCGATTGTGTTGGTTTCTTCTTTGTTGTCAATTCAAATAAGACTTGGTTGTTTAAAGACATGATTTTGTTTCTTAGAGAGTTCTTGGTTACTTGGATTAAGTTTGCTTGGTCAATATTTGATGCAGACCCCTGACCCTTGGGACGAGATCTGCATAGGATCGATCTTCCTCGAATCCGCAAAACTGGATTAGTTCTTTTGAGCCCTCACTGGAACCCCACAAATTCAATTCATAGGTCCTTCCACAAAAACCCCACCTACGTGACGTGCACCAAGAATGAGTCTTCACTTCCTTCTCACTGAACTCGAAATAGAGTTTTCCCTCGAATCAACAACATTTTGGATGTATCGGGATTTTGATAACTAGGAGTTTGAAACACAACGACCCAAACCACTGCCTCCTCTACTTTCCGAACCCCGAAATGTTGAAATACCGAAAAGGGGTGTTATTCCAAATGCTTTCGGGATTTCACGATATCGCGAGTCTAGACTCCATGTCTCGTGACTCTTGGCCTCTCGAACACCCAGGTCCCAAAATGCCAAAATGGCAGTCCATGACAAAGCGCTATTGGCTTTCGCAATTCAGGAAACCATGATGCAAGCATTGCGCCCTGTTCTCCATCTTTCAAATCACCGGTGTCCGAATCCATGAATTCCCAAAATGGGAATTCACACACGAGATCCAACGACTCTCGATGAGTTGGATCAAACGGTCCAGATCCTTTCGGAGATCTGTGGACCGTAAGTTCATGATGCAGTGATTCCAGAATCACTCGTCGCTCCAAACCCCGAACTCTGAAATGTCGAAATGTCGATATGGTTGCCTCCTCCATGACCACAACCCTACTCCAAGAGCACATCGCATTTCATGAATTCAATGTTTTCAATGCAATGTTCCCCAGCTCCTTCTCATCGAAGTTTTTGAAATGCCGAACCCTGAAATGTTGAAATGCCGAAATCCCACTCCAAAGGGGAATCAACAACTCCTGATATTTTCGGGATTTCACGAACCAGAAGTTCGTGATGCAGTGAATCCAAAATCTCGTGTCACGCCAATCCCTGAATTTCTGAAATATGAGTTTGTTCAGGATCTGACGATTATCAGTCCTTTGCGCTAGATCTGACGACCCAGATCTAATCTTTTGCACTCTCTCCTTCTATTGTCTGGACGTGAAATTCGACGATCCAAATCTCACCTCCCCAGCTAATCTAATGATAGTTGTGATCTAGCTTGAGCATGGTCTTCTTCCTTTCCCTTGGAAGATTTATGAAGTTTCAAAGGCCTCGACCTTTGCTTCCTCTGCGATTTCAATTCTTTTGGATATCGCCTGCATTCTAAGAATGCTTTCCCTCTTGAGCTTTGTCGACTGTGAAACCTCAAAGGTTTCTTGACCTATGCATTCCTTGTAGGATTCTTGCACACAACTATGCTATCTGTCCTGATCTTATTTGCTCGAGCCTCTAGTCGACTTGCCCTTCTGTGTCCTCAAAGGGAAATATAGTGTCCTGCTAACAACCTTCTTCTCAAGCCCTCCTTGCTGAGCTTTAACAGATTATTCAGTAACTCTGTAAGTGTCTCTCCTTGACACTTCTCTTATCTTATAACTGAAAAGAGTCCTTCTATGCACTCTATGCAACTACTCGATGCCCTCCTGGTAGAGTTTCATAGAAATTTAGATGTTCTATCTTCCTTGAACTCGAAATAGAGCTCCTCCTGTGCACTCCTTGCACTCGCTCAATTCCCTCCTGGCAAGGCTCTACAGAAGCTTTAGTGATTTTGTTATCTCTGTACCTTCCTATGCACAGTCTTACCTCCAAGGTGTTCAACAACCTTGAGGTTTATCCCTGGGTATAATACTTCCTCTGGTTCGCCCTCCTAACACAACTCTGTCCAAATTCCAAAGAATTCAGAAGTGCATTCTATGTACTGGCTCAATGCATCCTATGCATTTTCTCAATGCCCTCCTAGCAGAGCCTTTATAGAATTCTCAACAATTCTACTTCTCCTCTCTGTGTTTTCCTTTGCACAGTTTCTCCTTCAAGGTATTCAACAAACTTGAGGCTTCCTCCTTGAGTCAATGAATTCAGCTGGTGCGCCCTCCTGGCACAACTCTGTCTGAAATTATGTAGAATTAAGAAGTGCACTCATGCATTGGTTTTCAGAGACCACAGTACTCTGTTATGCACTCTTGCATGAAACCACAAAGAACCCAAAACTGAAAATCAAAGAACTCAATAGATAGGGAGGTATATCTATCCCTGCAAATGCACATCTAACATACATCTACAACATATCATATCATCCTTGCAAATGTGCGTTGGATGTGTTGGTTGGCTGGCACGCTGCTGACATGGAGTGATGCTTCTACATCATACTCCTCAGCTGAAAAAATAATGATCTCCTACTCATGAGCTTCCCAAAACTACTGTCGAAATCCACCTGGATCCCAAACAGTTCTCTGGAGCTGTCCATCTGCTCCACTGCTTTGTTGTTGTTGCTGCATCTGATACCCTGCTGCTATGGTAGGTTATCCTCTGCTCAACTTCCCTTTGCTGACCGCTTCTGCTGATCTGATCATCAACCTTCTCATCTCCTCAATTATCGTGTCCACCTGCTACCATGGCTAGCTCTCTCTATGCATTATTCTCCACTGCACTTCTTCCCTGCAAATGGGTAGATCAACTAGATCTCCCATGCCATCTTCTTCCTCTCTTGTGGCATTGAGTTTCCACTCTGCTGCAGACTCCAATTCTACAATCCTATCACTGAGATACTACTTAACTTCCTTCTCTGACAACTTTGCTTCTACCGGTTCTCCTTGTGCTGGTTGAATTCCATCTTCCTCCAGTTGCTCCCCAGACTGGAATTCTCCTTCATCTTTTGTTGCATGCCTCAGCACTTCAGTTATCATCTGTTCAGCTCCCTGGCTAAAAATTCTTAGAGATTCCTTGGAATGATCCTCTGTTATCATATGCATGACTGTCTCCTTGTGGAAGTCATCTACTGGCTTTGGACGGTTCAACCAATCCTCTAGCATCTCTAACTCCATCTCCCATGGAGTGAGCATCTTATCTACATGCTCTTCTTCTATTGTCAGCTTCAATGTTGTAGGTGTCTTTGTTTCAGCTACCTGGCTGAAATTTTTTATCCATTCTTCCAGATGCTCATCTTCTTCTCCTTCTGCTGGGGTATCTTTTGATGTTTTCCCCAATTCTTATTTCCTTCTTCTGTTGTTGCATATACAATGCATTCTCTGGCCTCAAATGAGTTGCTTGGTAGGAATACTTCAATTCCCCCAATTATCAAAATTATCTTCTGATTCTCTCCTATCACCACTCCTTGCTGATACAAACTCTCCTCTAAGTTCATGAGACTTTTAGAGAGTCTCATCTCTTTCCGCTTTCCCACCTGGAAATTTGGGAATTTTCTGTTTCCCACCTAGCAGTCTATGAGATCAGTCGATCACATATCAGTGCCCTCCTGGCAATTTGAAATTTTAGCACAGCCTTCCTGGCAGTATATGAGACCTTCACTTGATCTCTTTCTATTTCCCACCTGGCAATTTGAAAGTCCATCTTTGCCCACTTGGCAGTCTATGAGATATTTACTCGATCTCTCCTCTCCATTATCACTGAGATTTTTCCCACCTTCTGGTCCACACACATGAACCATCTCCTCTTCATCTCCGAGGATTTTCACATACCTCAGCCACCTCCTCAACAACCTTTGTTGTCCTATGGCCAACAATTTCTTGAATAGCCACTTTTCTTTCCTCCTCATAGGCCATTCATACACCCAATGTGTCTTTGYGTTCTATTGCATTCGCAATGCAAGTTGCTCTATTCTTTCCCTCACCTTAGCGAGTTTCAGATCCATCTCTAGATTTTTCTTCTACTTGCGGTCTTCCATGTGACCACACCCATGGCCTTTAGTAGCCATCTTCCTATTCCTATCTGCCCTCCTGGAAAACTTATGGATCACTCTACGCCTGAGAGTATCCCCATTTTGCTTTCTCCTACATGATACAAGCAAATTCCCGCTCTAATACCAACTGATGCAGACCCATGACAATGAGGCCAAGATTCGCATAGGATCGATTTTCTTCCAATCCAAAGAACTAGATTAGTTCTTTCGGGCCCTCACTGGAACCCCACGAATTCGATCCACAAGTCCTTCCACGAAAACCCCACCTGCGCGACGTGCACTAGGCATGAGTCTTCACCTCCTTCTCACCAAACCCAAAATAGAGTTTTCCCTCAACCCAATGATGTTGTGGCTGCATCGAGATTTTGGTAACTGGGAGTTTGAAACACACTGACCCAAACCACTGCCTCCTCTACCTTCCTAACCCTAAAATGCCGAAATGTTGAAAACGGGTGTTATTCTGAATGCTTTTGGGATTTCATGATATCGTGAGTAAGGACTCCACGTCTCTCGACTCCTGGCCTCTCGAACACCCAGGTCCCAAAATGTCAAAATGAAATTCCACGACAAAGTACTATTGGCTTTCATGATTTGGGAAACCACAACGCAAGCGTTGCACCCTGTTCTTTGTCTTTCAAATCCCCGGTGTCCGAATCCCCGAATTCCCGAAATGGGAATTCGCACATGAGATCCAACGAATCTCGATGAGTTGGATCAAATGGTCCAGATCCTTTTGGAGTTCTGTGAACCAAAATTTCACGATGCAGTGATTCCAGAATCACTCGCCACGCCAAACCCTGAACTCCGAAATGCCGAGATGTCGAAATGGCTACCTCCTCCGTGACCACATCTCTACTCCAATAGCACATCACATTTCACAACTTCGGGGTTTTTAGTGAAAAGTTCCCTAGCTCCTTCTCATCGGAATTTCCTACATGTCGAACCTTGAAATGTTGAAATGCTGAAACCCCACTCCAAAGGGGAATCAATGACTCCTCATATTTTTGGGATTTCGTGAACCGGAAGTTTGCGATGTAGTGACTCCAAAATATTTTGTCATGCCAATCCCTGAATTATCAAAATATGATTTCATTCAGTATCCAACAATTATCGGTCCTTTGCACTAGATCTGACGGTCCAGATCTAATCTTCTACGCTCTTTCCTTCTATTTTCAAGACGTGAAATTCGACGGTCCAGATATTGCCTCCCCAGCTGATCTAATGGTAGTTGTGCTCTACCTTGAGCATGGTATTCTTCCTTTCCCTTGGAATATTTCTAAAGTTTCAAAGGCATCGACCTTTTCTTCCTCTACAAGTTCAATTCCTTTCGATATCGTCTGCATTCTAAGAATGTTATCCCTCCTGAGCTTTGTCGACTGTGAAACCTCAAATATTTCCTGACCTCTGCACTCCTTCCAGGATTCTTGCACACAATTGTTCTATCCGTCCTGATCTTATCTGCTCGAGCCTCTAGTGGACTCGCCCTTTTGTGTCCTCAAATGGAAATTTGGTGTCCTCCTGATGACCTTCTGCTCAATCCCTCCTTGTTGAGATTTAACAGAGTATTCAGTAACTCTGTAAGTGTCTCTCCTTGACACTTCTCTTATCTCAGAACTCGAAAAAGAGTCCTTCTGTGCACTCTATGCAGCTGCTTGATGCCCTCCTGGTAGAGTTCCATAGAACTTTAGACGTTTTGTCTTCCCTAAACTTGAAATAGAGCTCCTCCTATGCACTCCTTCCACTCGCTCAATTCCCTCCTGGAAAAGCTCTACAAAACCTTTAGTGATTATGTTATCTTTGTACCTTTCTCTGCACAGTCTTACCTCCACGGTGTTCAACAACCTTGAGGTTTCTCCCTGGGTCTAATACTTCCTCTAGTGCACCCTCTTGGCACAACTTTGTCCAAATTCCGTAGAATTCAGAGGTGCATTCTATGCACTGGCTCAATGAATCATGTGCATTTTCTCAATGCCCTCCTAACAAAGACTTTACAAAATTCTCAACAATTCTTCTTCTCTTCTTTATTCTCTCCTCTGCAAAGTTTCTCCTTCAAGGTGTTCAACAACCTTGAGGCTTCCTCATTGAGTCAATGACTTCAGCTGGTGCGCCCTGCTAGCACAACTCTGTCTGAAATTCCACAGAATTTAGAAGTGCACTCATGCACTGGTTTTCAGAGACCGTAGTACTCTGTCATCCACTCTTGCATGAAACCACAAAAAACCCAAACCTGAAAATCAAAGAACTCAACAGATAGGGAAGTCTATCTATCTCTGCAAATTCACATCTAACATACATCTACAACATATCTTCACACATAAAGACATTCATTCATGAACTCATAAACACGTGAACAACAACATGTAGGAAAAACTGCTCTGTTTGTATTAATCAAGAATGCATGATTACAATGTGTTCAAGCTCGGACTACAATAGAGTCTCGACTCTCCTCTCTTCTCCCTATTCTCTCTTATTCTCTGCCTTCTCTACAGACTAATTCTACAGATACAAAGGATCTTTTTACAAAATGGGCTCCTCGAGCTCTTCCCTCCATTCTCAACAACTCTCATTAGTTACAATGAATTACATTGAATGGGCCATCTAATCCGAATTGGATCTAGATCCCCATCAACATGTCAGCCATTAAAGGTGACACTAACTATATCTTGCTCAAAGTCATGGCTTGGCTCTTCGGCCTTACAATCATTTAATTACATTTTCAAAATTTGAAAAATGAGAGGGTTGTGCCTCTCTCCTTCCATTGAATGTGCGCTGGATGTGCTGGTTGGCTGGCACGCTACTGACGTGGAGTGATGCTCCTGCATCAATATTTTTCCTGGTCAGTTGTCCTTCATGAGTCACACTTATAAGTTTTTCACTTGAATGGATGACGAACTTGTCTTTCAATTGATTGACGAGTTTACTTGTTTAAATAATGGCACATATCTTGATTAGGTACTGATTTTTCACTTGCTTTGTGCAATTCATCTCTATTTTCTAACCATATTCTTTATTCTCTTCTCATTTTTTCACAATTGAATGCTTTGATGTTTTCCATTGATTGTATATATTTTACTTGTCGAACAATTTATTTTTACCTAATTATAATAACCGAATTATTAGTTACATTATTTTTCTTAATCTTACTTATATTGTTTTTTGGTTTTCTTTTCCCCTTTTTCTTCTTAGGACTTGATTTTTCTAAAAATATTTGTTGTTGCTTACAAAAGTTCCTCCTCTAATATGAATTCGAATTCTTTAACAAAGTTACTTTTGATTACGCTCCAGTAAAATGTATGTCTAGACACTTCTTCAATCCTATACCATTTATGTGGTATGTCGGATAATGTATTCAGAAATATGTGTGTCGATACACATTCATCCTGATATCCTACTTTTTTCCATTCCATCTCACATTGTTGAATGTGACCTACTGGGTCGAACCCAGGTTTTAAATTCGGGATGTCCAGGCATGTCGATAATTGTTTTCACCCAAATATTTCAAAAAAGTATAAAGTAGCAGTGTTCCATGTTTGTAGTTAAGGAGCATGTGTTTCCCATGATCAGGTGGCTTGATCCATGAAACACTCGAATAGAATTTGAATTCTTCCCTATTATCTGACTGACTTGGACACATTGTTGACATGCACCGATGATTGAATTACTTTCACTAAATCACAGAGGTTTCCTTGAATTTGTATGAGTCAGAATAAATATCATTCTATGATTTAGCTTTCTTTCTACCACAATGGGTACATCTTGTACAAAGAAGCATGATTTGGATCTTGTTATTGGTATGGATTCTATCGACCAACATTCTTTTTCTTGGGCTTCATAATTTTCCAGTTGTACAATTATGTATCAGAATTTTCTCCTATTGATAAGGGAGACCCAACTAGGATTTCTCCTTCATTTTTTGGCTTGACGTTATCTCTTTGCTCATTTATCACTTGATATAGTCATTTGGCTTCCTAAGCTTCATCCCATGTGTTGACCCAAGGTTTTCAATTTTTTGGATCCAATGGGATTATAATTTTTCTTCCACTCCCTCTTAGTTTGATTATATCTCCTTCAAGGGAGATTATAGCTCACATGTTTCTTCCCCAAGGTCTTTAGACTAATGCAACATAGGTAGGGATTCCTTTGACTAAGTTGATTACCTCAAAATTGACTCTTGTAGGTATTCCCATTATGGATGTTATTACGCTTTTAAGGGTACCGATTGGTTCAATGAACCTTTGATCTCATAGATTTGGGAAATTCATGGTTGGTTGTAGAAATAGTTTCCCTAGTGGAATCCATGTTTCTCTTGGGAGTATGTTTACTTGAGATCCAATATCGACTATGACTTCCTTATACATCAATTTTGAGGTCAAAATATGGGTTGAAGTTGTTGGTATATCTTTATTGAGATAGTTGGCACAGACATTTAACATATATTTGGTCTTCTTTATATTCCATTAGAATACTCAGTAGGTCAATCAAGTGATTGACTGAGTACTTTTCTTTTAATAGTTTTATAAATTTTTATAACATTGTGTCAGGGATGTTTGTATGTTCTCCCTTGTTCCTTTTATCTTGCTTTATATTCTTGAAGAATTTCATCGCTTCCCATATACGTTTGTCATGTTGATCTATATTGGGGTATATATGTTAGTCTCTTCTTTATCGATTTGTTGGTTCCGGATAAATATATTCACCATATTTTGAATGTGTTACCACATGAAGGTTATTTTAATTCGAAATCTCTTGTTTTGGAATCATGTCCAAGAGATTTACATTTCTTTTGTTCATAACTTTTTCTAGTACAATCGGATAGTCCTCTAAGGAATGATCTCCTACTCCATAGATATTATAGAACTTGAGATGAATCATGTCGTTGATGGGACAATCTAGGCTTATATGATAATGTTTCTAACAATTGAAGAAATAATAACATCCTCTATCACATCCTCTAAAAAATATTCCTCATCCTCTACTTTGATCTTGATAACCACCTCAATGTCATCCTTTGTATCGATTTCCATTTTCTTGGTTGACATGATGGTCAAAAACCTATTTGTGATATGCTTAATCAATGTTTGGTATGTTCTTTCTATTTAGCCAACTTTGTTGAGTGGAATTGTTATTCTCTTTGACACCACTTGGGGTGTACATTCCTTAGATTGTGTAGGTAGTCTCTTGTTGCATGATTTTTTGAGGATTTGAAAATGTCACAGTATGTTTATATCTGCATATGTCTGATTGTTGGGTCCAATGCATCAGTAAACTTGCATTAATATTTGTGTGACCCTCTCTTGAGAAAATGATACACTGGAGTTCGTTGTGTGCAATCGACACATTTTTGATTGATTGTTGTAGCTCTGTGACCTTGTCTTCCAGTAATGTTTCAACGATTGTTGAAGATAGGGTTCCTTTGTCATCCATTTCAATTCACTATGAGTTTTTTAGTATGTCTTCACATGACTGGACATTATACATTTGGAGGGGAATTCTGATCTTTTGTAGTAATACTGCTAGATAAAATTGTAATAACACATTTTCATCGATTGCATAAGGGATTTGAATTAATAAATATTTAAACCCCTGATCATATTATCAGATTGTTTCTCCTAGATTATTCTTGATTTCTTTGATTTTTTGTGTTGCCAAGTGACTATTATCTTGAGATTTGAATAACTTGAGGAATATTTTCTTTATATCTTCCTTTGAGCCTTGTTGATTGTCTGTATAATTCATAAACCATGTAAGAGATATAACTCGAAGGGTAGCACCAAACATTTCCATTTCTTTTTCCTCATTAGTTATGTCGACTCCATCCCAAAATTTCTCATAGATGAACCAATGTCCCTTAGGGTCTTTGTCACCTTCATAAATCGAGATATGATTTAGACCCATATTTTCTTTCTAGGATTTATTCGAAAATGGAACTATTGTAAGAGTTTGTGTCGAGGTTGACTAAGAGGTTGGATTACATTCTTGAGTTGGGTCCTAGGTTTCTAACTCAAATAATTCAATTGTTAACTATGTGCATTCTTTTCTTTGGATTTGAGTGTTTGTTTGACAATATTTGTCTAAATATTTGATGAATTGTCTTCTACAGGGTTGTGACAATTATTTTTCACTATCTGTTGAATTAGAATCTTCTAAAAGTAGATTCGACAAGGGGGTGATGTTTGTGAGATCTCTTACATGAATAATTATATCTTCTGGTCGATTTTCATCATTTTTTTATGCTTCAATTAGCATTGTATCTCTTATTTGACCAATGTTACTAGTTAGCAACTACACCCACTATGACTATGTATTTATGTGAAGCCTTTGTTGAAGGAAGTCTATAATATGCAAGCTAGGACTTATGATAGGAGAAATTCAAATTCTGGGTCCCAAATCATTGATCTCCATGTCCGAGGGGCCGTCGGGGCACTCTCAATAGATTCTCTAGTGATCTTTCACACCTAGGTAGGTTTTCTATGAGATTTTCGAAGATCCATCTCATTTTATAACTCTTCTCACTTATTTTTCCTATTATCCCATTCTATTTTTTTAATATCCACCGATGGTTTATGAATATGCATTCAATGTGCATATTTCTCATTTGAATTACTTATCTTTCTCTTCACTTCTGGCATTTTTTTCTTGGGTGTGTTTCAACTTAAATTCAAATTTTATCTTTAACATTGACTTCAACATATATCGTCCCATTGACCATCCATCCCCTCGACACTGATATGACTTACTTGTGGTCAATGGTTTTGATCCATATTATTTTAAGAACAAAATGAAGGAGGATATATAACAGCTAAATACATAGAAATATTGCAATAAACAGAGATACAATAATACACAATTTCTATTAATGAGAGAATTGTAGAGAAGTTGTAAAAATACAGAGTGAATGAACTCACTATAATGGTGGTATCTTATCTAAGAGAAGAGATGTGATGACTATGCTCATTCACAAGAATATGATGTTTACAATGAGGCTCCAAATTCCTTTTTAACATAAAGAAAATCCAAAACCCTAACACCAGAAGATGAAACACCAAAAGGTTTGCAGGCCCCAATGGGGGTAGTTGATAAGTCAACTTCTTTATGGCATAAATTTTTTCATACGATCTTTGTTTGGGGCGCACGATAGATCATTGGAAAGGTCTAGCTGAGAAGAATAAATTTTGACTAGGACCGGGAAAAAGTATTATACTATCGCTTGACCTTGAAAACGTAAAAAAAAATTCATTTAGGGGCTCAAAATGATATCGACAGTTTGGGAACCAAAAATCTGTAGAAAAACTGTCAAGTTGGAAAACTGTATTTCAAGATAGTGGAATAGGTGGGTGGCCATAGATATCCACCTTAATTAGGTTTCCATTGTCATTTTTTGCATGCTCATTTATTTAAAAATTACTCCAAGTCTTCTCTATTATCTTTAATGTTAGCTTCCAAGAACGCTTCCGACTCTTATTGTATCTTCCTCTAGTTGGAGTTTGGAGGGGGATAATTCAAGGGGATCAATACTCGAGAATGTCCCTGACTCCTTTGTCTAAGAGGAATTTATGCAGTAGGGATGAGATGATGAAAAGGAATCCCTCATTGAATTCCATATAGAATTTGTTCTTGATGGTTTGAGCTAACTCTCTATCTTCAATAACTTGATCTTCGATGTACTCTTCGAAAATCCTCTCGACCCACTCGTTTAAGTTTTTTCTTACTCATTTTATGATCTTGTGCATAAACTTTTCAATGGAAGTGGGTATGCACATTAGGTTGAGTCAAATATATGAATAATTATTCTGGAATGGCTTCCAAGAATCATTTGTGAGTGTCTCAAAAGAATTGAGTACGTACTTCACCAAGAATCATTTGATTTCTTCTTCCATAATTTTTTATTCAATTGATAATCTTACGCTCCCATCATTTGCATATGTCTTCCAAAGTTAGAATCTATGTGCATTTTTGTTGTCCATGCCTGAGTTCAAAACTCCTAGCAACAAAACCAATGTTGTAGTCTATGGGAAAGTATGAGAAGGTTGCTAATAGATCCTTACACAGATCATTATACACTACAACATTATATACAAGAGAACACAAACATATATAAGAGGATACACAAATGGAGGAGAACCATCAATAGATTTCATTCTATATGAGTCCAAAAAAACCATTGTCTTTCTATGTGTGTGTGTGTGTGTGTGTGTGTGTGACATACAATTACCAGTCGGTCACATTCTTTGACTGCTCAGTTGGTCAACTCTAATTGTATGTTCGACTAACTTCCTGACCAAATATTGTAGTCGAATGATGGGTCTAGTCAGTGGTTCCAAGTAGCCCCTACAACAATATGGTTAGGCACGTCAAGAACATTTCCAATTGAAACATGAAGCCATTTCTAGGAGCATCATGAACAAATTTCTGGGAACATTTCACAATGTTCGTGAAATGTTCCCTAGGTACTCAATATCATCTCATACACTTAAATTTAAAAAAATTGAGGTTGAGAAGAATAAAGAAGAGAATGTTATTAATTAACATTTTGTTAGGTTGCCTTCATAGGAAAAATATATAGTGGAAAATATAAAATGTGATATTAAAGTTCATATAAATCATAATAAAACAATGTGTTTCATTTATTAAAAAAACTTACATAGAATGTAAGAGAAGAGTAATAAAATAGATTATTTTTTTTCTATTGCTTTTTCATTTGTTATTAAAATCTATCTTATAGAAATAGATTTTTATTAGTATTTTTTCAAAGAATTTTTTTGGTTTTCTGGTTCACTCGAGAAATACAATTCATCTCACTCTCCAACTCATCAGCGATAATCAAATTGTTGGCACCTTTCCATCCTAACACTAATATCCACAAACAATATCTTATTCACATGCACATTCCCTATCCCCCTCCAAAATTCAGCATGCAACCTCCAAGGAGAAAACCAATTTTCTTAACTTATAGGCCCACTCATGCTACATAAATTAAAACTAATGTTGTTACATCAAATGTTGGAACAAAACTATGAAAAGTATGTGAATAAAGTATGTATACTTAAACTTATTCCACCTCACATTACATTGCAATGGGTGGTAGGATAATGGGGGAATTACTCACAAGCCAATACCATAGCACATTGATTCATGTTGGGAATTTAAAATTATTTGAAATTTAATTCATTGTATTATAAGGGACGTAGGTGGAGGAGAGGCACTTTATGAACCTAGAGGAAATTGAGAATTGAATTATATTCGAATATTGGTATCACCTCCAATAATAAGGCTAAAGAATATGCGGTATATCAAGGGGTTCAACTAGAAAAGAAGAAGCAAATCACTAAATTGAACATTGTAGGAGAATTCAAAAACACAATTCAATACTTTGTGTTGGGTTCTTCCCTGAAATACACCGAATTGAAAAACCTAATTAAGAGGATAAGGAATTTTTTTCTTAGTATAATGGTTCATTTTTTCCATATCTATTGACGTCATAACAGATGCATATGATTTGGAAAATAGAGTAATTGGTATGTCCCTTGGTCACATGAGGGTCAAAGGAGTAGACTATATGATAACCCCCTTCGACCATGATATTAATTGGTATGTCCCTTGGTCACATGAGGGTCGAAGGGTTAGACTATATGATAACCCCCTGCAACCATGATATTACACTTGGATAAGGGTCTTCTTATCCATGTGGATGGTCCCTCTCCTCCACATGGTGGCTACATGTTTTGGGTAATATATGGCCATGTATGGAAGTCCACTCACAAGAAATCATTAATGAATTATGGTGGAAAATATGTGATGGATCATGGATGTTATCTCTACTCTCAAAGGATGGTACACTCCTGCTCTATTTATGTTCCCAATTCGTTGGATCTGACATTAAAGAGAACTTATGTAATAATGGGTGAAGGTGGATTAGATAGGATAGTATAGTATTTGCAGAGAAATATGGCAGGACACATCATCAAACTTTCAAATTCTCATGGCCACCTTGTGGGATGTAATCCAAAAATTTATTCGAAGGTGTAAAGTGTTTTCTATATTCATTTAGGAAATGACCATATGAGAGAGGAAGCAGTGTCTGTAAGACGAATATATATAATGAAATCTATCACATTGGATTGGAAGGGCACTCTCTAATTATTATGTATGTAATAAGGTTATCCCTTAGTGTAGTGACCGACCTTTGCGCACACCCAACTATCTTTCTATCTTTCTGAATCTATCTTTCTGGTCCATTGCCCAATGTTTATTATATGAATTTGTCCCCAAACCTACCTTGGCCCTGTACTTATTTGGTTTAGGGGTGACATTTCATATCAATTAAGGTACAAAAGTTGTAATATGGGAACACAAATATATTGTTGGAGGGGAGAAAGGGAGAGAGAGGTTTGTTGGTGGGGCTTACTCACCGGCTATACATACAAATATTTTATTTCATTCGTTTAGTGATTGCAATAGATTAGGGTGGATATTCTTAGCTATCATGACAGACGGGAGGAACCACCTTTCGTAGATTAGAGGAGAAGTGAACAATATTCAAGATAGTAGTATTTGAGCCATTGGGAACAATGAACAACTACCTCTTTCCTTGTAATTGCAATGCTTCCCTAGCCGGTTGATCCGAATTTTATAAGAAAGAAATGAATATAGATTATTAAAATGTGCTTAACATAAAATAACAGAGATACAGTAAAACTAGTTTTCTATTCAATAAAGAAATGAGTTGGAACTGTAAAATGCAGTGGAAACAAGCTTCCTGGCATGGTGGTGGCTTATCTCTGAGAAGAGATGTCACGGTTATGCGCATTCAAAAGAAGAATATTACAATGAGGCTTTGAAGGCCTTTTTACAATAAAAAATAATTCCAAAACTCTAGACATCCAAAAAACCTAACCCTAGGGGATGAAGCGCCAAAATTCATGTGGGCCCCGTTTGGGTAAATTAGTACATTATCTTCCCGTGGTCGTAACTTTTTCATATGATCTACATTTTAGGCGTGTGATAGCCCATTGGAAAGGTATATTTGATGAGATTCATTTTGGGGTATTAAACATGCCTTCAGAGATCATTAAGAATCTCAATCCCGAAAAACCTTCATTTAGGCCCTCAAAATGGCCCCAGAAGTTAAAACTGCTAAAAATGGTAAATTGCCAAAATTGTCAGAAAATTGTTTTGAGCTAGTTGGAAAAGGTGGGTGGCCACTAATATCCATATGGATCAATCCTCTATCCTTAGGAAGCAATGTTCTCCATTGCGTTGAGGTCCCCCATCATATGAGAAAATTTCTGCTGAATTTGGCCCCGGGTGAGCCACTTGCCTTTGTGCAGGAGCTACCCTACTTTGATGACTCAATAAAGATGGATCCTTTGTTGTCAAGTGCCCTTGCTCTGTGTGTCCACAATATCATTATTGGATGCCTTTTTTATGCAGTTAGGGTTGATTTTTGTGGGTGTTAGTTGTTCTGCTACTTATGAGGTATCCAATAATGGTGGGAAATATGGGCAAAGGAGATCCATGTTGAACACTGAGTGCAGGCCAGTGAAAGGAGGAATGCTGAGATCAAAAGAATTATCCCCCATGGACTTGGTGATAGTGTACGACCCATAATGAAGTGGGCGAAGATTCCTATGGGGTCCTGTAAGGCGTTCTTTCTACAAGTGCAACCAAACTTTGTCGCCCACCTCAAACTTATGTGGCACCCGATGTTGATCATGGCATTGTTTGTAATTCTCATTGGACTTATGTAGGATATCCTGAACCTGTTGGCGGATGTACTAGATCCACTCAATGAACTGGGTGGCTTTGTCATCTTTAGTTGGAGCAGGAGATGAGTCGGTCGAGGTGACTGCAAGGGGAAGTGAAACATCTATGGGACCCAATGGTTGGAATCCCAACCCCACCTGAAAGGGGCTCTGGCCGATTGAGCTATGCAGAGCTTAGTTGTATCTATTTTGGATATAGGGAAGGCTCTCATCCCATGTGCGAGGGTGATTTGAATTATACATGCGAAGGATATTCACAATCATTCGATTTACAACCTCGGTTTGGTCATCTGTCTGGGGGTGGAAGGTCGTGGATTTGGTGATCTTCGTGTCCAGCAGTGACCAGAGGCTCGACCAGAATGTGCTCAGAAATCAACTATCCTGATCTGAGACAATGGTTTGTGTGATTCAAAAATGTACCCAAACTTGTTCAAAGAAGATCTTGACAGTGGCCTCTGTTGTGATTCTCTTCTTGCAGGCAACTAAAATCACCATCTTAGAAAAGTGATCAACAACCACAAAAACATAATCATTTCCCTTATTGGTGGATGGGAGGCCCGACATGTAATCCATTGAGATGGATTCCCATGGCCTGTTAGGAGTAGGAAGAGGGTTGTACAAGCCCTGTTTCTTAGTGGTTGGTTTGGCAATAGCGGAGGCAGTGCAGGACCTGATATACTTGCTGACCTCCTGTCGAAGTTTCGGCCAGTAGAAATGTTTTTATAGCATTTCCACTGTCTTTTTGACACTGGAGTGTCCTGCCACCCAACTGTAGTGGGCTTCCTAGATCATCTTCGTTCACTCACTTGATGGAATATAGATATGGGTAAAAGGAACCCCTATGCACTTCATCGTTGATAGCGGTAGCTAGAGGAACCTCATCCTAGTAGAGGTCGTCAAGTGGCTAGCCCTGCCAACAACATCACACCCACATCCTTACACCATTGGATGGTTCTACCAAGGAAGTGATCTCTGTGTTAGCCAATAGTGATGACTGTCATATAACATCAATCCCTTCAAAGATGAGGTATTGTGTGATGTTTCTCCTCTCAAAGTTTGTGATGTTTTTTTGGGCCAACCTTATTTATGGAAACATCATGTTGTATATGAGTCTAGGCCTCGTAGTGTTATTATTACTTTGAAAAATAAATTGTATAGGATACATGAGGTAGTCCCACCTACTGCTATTTCCTTGATCTCTGCTAAGAAATGCATGAAGGTCATCTCTCAGATGGGGAATTTTGTCTTCTTCGTGATTCTCTCTCAGAATAAGCGAAAGATCACAGCCACATCCAGGGTCTCTGCGGCTGACCTTTCCACACAATATAAGCAAGTGGATAAGGTCATGGAAGAATACTCAGATATCTTCTCCTCACCTATAGGGGTACCTCTGCACTTCCAAGTCAAGCACCCCATTGATCTTACCCCCGACGCACCACTGCCCAATGGGCCAGTCTATCGCTGCTCTTTATTAGATAATGAGGAGATCAAGTGACAGATCCAAGAACTGCTCCACAAGGGGAACATCTATCCCATATCACCTTGTGGGAGCCCAATTGTGCAGGTGTAGAAGAAAGATGGAACTTGGCAACTCTGTATTGATTACTGGGCTCTGAATAAAATAAAAGTTAGAAACTGGTACCTGATTCCCTGAATCGACGACCTCCTTGATCAACTCATGATGGCCAAATACTTTAGTAAGATTGATATAAAGTCTGACTACCACCAGGTCTCGATAGAATAGACAGATGTATGGAATACCACCTTCAAGTCAAAGGAAGGCATTTTTGAATGGTTGGTCATGCCCTTTGGTTTGACAAATTCTCCATCCAATTTCATGAGGATGATGGGAGATATCCTGTGACCATTCATCAATACTTTTGTAGTGGTGTATTTGGATGACATTCTAATTTACAACAAGACTTGGATCAAACACTTGCATCATATTCAACAGGTTCTGCACACCCTGCGACAACACAAGCTATATGCCAAATTGGAAAAATGCTCCTTTGGCATGTACAGGGTCCATTACCTAGGCTACATCATTGATCAACATGGCTTACATGTGGATCCAGCCAAGATCCAAGTCATCCATGACTCGCCAGTTCCAACAACACTCACTGAGCTTTGAAGCTTCTTTGGCCTTGCCAATTTCTACCATAGGTTCATGTTGGGATTCTCCCATATTGCATGGACCCTCATCCAAATAAACAGGGGTGGTAGTAAGGAAAAAATTGCATAGGGTCGGTCCCAACAACAAGGGTCCGATGATTTGAAGTAGCGCTTGTGCTCATCCCTAGTACTTTCACTACCAGACTTTCAACATCCCTTTGAGATCGATAAAGATGCTTCAGACTATACTGTGGGTTCCTTTCTCACTCAGCATGGCCACCCCATGGCCTATCATAGTGAGACACTATCAGAAAAATATTTTGAGCTAGTTGGAAAAGGTGGGTGGGTTGGCCCAAAAGAACATCAAAAACTT
>SNQJ01S0005345.1:0-15242 GCA_010110895.2 Picea sitchensis
CTCTGCCAAATTGCCAAGTCTGTTTTGTCCCAACCCTTTAGCCTTGCCTCAAGCTTTAGGAGAAATTCAAGCAACAGCAGTTGGAGGACATAAGAAGAGGAGGAGCCCAGGATCAGGATCGAGGAACGGTGGTCGATCTCAGAAATCATTGTAAGTTGGTGCACCTTGAGATTAATGAAAAAGATGCTTTTCCCGTCCCAAATACATGAGTCTTATCTATGTTATTTGATTTGTGTTTAATCTCTAACCCTCTAGTATATTAGTAGCATGCATGCGTAGTTTTGTCTTAATTGCAGGATCTCTTTGTGGAAGGAGCAGCAGCAGCAAGGAGATAAAAGTTCGACGGAGGATCTACTTCAACCGTCGATAAAGAGGTTAGTTGATTATTCCCATGTTTTCCTAAGAAAAAGGGTTATAGGTTTGGGTAGGAGGTTAAAAGTTATTCTTGAAGGGTCATGATCTGCGTACAAGTTTAAAGCCCTAGCTTGTTAGTCTGTAGGGTAGAATACCCCACAACACTCTCTTGTCTTCTCCTCCAGCTCTTGGACCTCTTAGCTACCTTCTCCTCCAGCTCTTGGACCTCTTGTTACATGTGAGATTTCCTCAATCTGATCCACAGCCCAGAGATCCTGATATCCTCTACCTCTTCCTCATCACTCACCAAGCCTTTCCTCATGGTTATAGCTCTCTTCTTGGTATTCACCTTGTATCGGTAGGGTGTTGCGCTACACATCTTTCCAGTTGTCTCCAAGATCCACCAGATCTGGTTTTCATCCATCATGATTGGGTCCAAGGGCTCCTCCTTCTTGCCTATATCCTTGCCTCCTTCCATTTTTCCTCTCTTTGTCAGTGCTTCCCCCCTTCCCCCATGCACGCAGGGAAGTTTAGTCGTCTGATTCCATTGTCATTACACCCTTGTTATATAGTAGTATATTAATTGAAGTATACATTGATCGAATGTACCTTCCTCAAGGTCTGCATAGAAATTCTTACTCTGTTGTGTGTATGACTTTGTTGTGTCAACTGCAAACTCTGTTATAAACCCTGCCACAATATTTTCAAGCCAAAATTCTATTGCGTCGGTGAATTTGTTGTTCACCTGCTGTAACTACTCAATCTATACTAGGGTACACTCTAACTATTGAATCTGGTTCATCGTGTGGTTATCCTTCAACCTTAGTATACACTCCTACAATAGATGCGGAAAATCACAGAAAAAGACTTCGTGCAAATTAGTAAACATGTATTTGTCCAGATATTTGTGGGGTGTGATTCTAGGGTTTATATTGTCTTTCTGTGCAAACTCTAGCTCGTTGGTTCTCAACCAAGCTTCTATTTCTGATTTTGTGGGGTTCCACGGTCTCAACATCCCCTTCTAATGGCTCATTTCTCTCTTCTTTTCTTTGCTCGTTTCCCACTCCTCCTATCTCATCTACTCAATCCTCCTCTATTCCTTCCAATGGCAACAGAACCATTTGTTGGTTACTAGTTCTAGTTCTACTCTATCATCTAATTTATTGACCCAGGGTTCATGTCTTTGAGTTTCCAACAAAAGCCTCTAAAACTATCAGCCCTCCTAGTAAACCAGAAGGCAACGCAGCACACAGAATGTGCCACGCAGTCTCACCCAAGATAGCTTTAATGGGTGGCTGTAAGAATCATGCGTTTACAGCCTAGGATTAAGCGCAAGATATGGGATATGTATTCTAGACCATTTATTATAACTTGTGATTCCAATCTACTGTTGTTCACAACTATGCAGTAACCTTCATAGCTCATTCCCTCAATATCGCAACATCATTTAAACAAGCAATATAATAACTCATTCATTCATTCAACACAACAAACAACTACTGAAAAGTGGATAAAGATATGCATGCATCCCATTACACAGATGTTACCATGGTTAACCCCCTCCTGGGCTACATCCACAAATATTTGGCTCTTGGCTCTTTTATTATGGTAGTTTTGTGTATCCAGCGTTGCGTGCTTACAATTCTCCTCAGATGGGTAAGATCTATATGAGGCAAACTAGATCGCACCAGGCTCTTCAGACTGCGATCTAATCGTCAGATCTTCCTTCTCTCCTCTCCTCTATCTCAAAAACTTACAAAATAGTACATAACAACATTACAATTCGCATTGACTCATACATATCTATGATGTAACAACAATATGAACCATGCAAAAAGCCAACCTATGATACCTATGTATCAGAACCCTCTATAATACCTTAGTATCGGTATTTATATATATTTGGCTCTTCAGCCATTACAATACATTACCAAAACCCTAACCCTACCGACATTAGGTCTTCCTCTCACGTGCGCATGTTGCTCCTCCTTCCAGCTTTTGCTCTCCTTGTGCACGCTTTCTTCCATGCGTGCATGATGTGTTTCCTTCCAGTTGTTACTTATGTTTCTGCATGCTTTCTTTCCCCACGATCATCCTTATTTCCACTTCGGCCTGCTACCAACACATGGCATGCATCTTGTGTACACACGTCACCCCAGGTGATGTCACCAAGCCACGTCACTTTGGTGCTTTGAAACTTCGCGACTCCAGGACTTCGGAGGTCTGGAAGTTCTTCCTACAACTTTTCCCTGAACGCCTAAATATCGAACTTCTTAACCTCTCAGTGCCCACAAAGTATAGTTGTCCCCAATCAAAGTGGTGACACATGGTCCCACCATTGAGTGACATGTGTTAAGTCCCAACCAGTACCAAGGCCTTTCAAAAGTAAAAAAAATGAGTGACAAGTGGCAGAACTAGGTAGGTCCACGTCAACCTATGTGATGTCATGACCCCACATCATACCCAACGCTTAAGGACTTCATGGATTTCCTATCTTCAACACTTTCTCAAAACTATCAAACTGATGATAGGCCCACGTCACTCGATGATGTCATCATGTCACATCACTTCGACAGACTTCGACGATTCTTCTCATCGACACTTTTTCCAAACTGTCGAACTGTTGACTATCGGACAGGTCAACTTCATCTCTGATGCTTCCGAACTTCGACATTTCGGTAGATATCTTCTCATCTGCTAACTTACAAAACTCTCGAACTGTCGACTGTCGATGGTTGCTTCCCGTAGCTTTAGGACTTTGGTTATTTCACTTCTGAACACGCCAGACCCCCAAACTATTGAACTCTGAACATTTCTTAATTTGAGGACACATGTCCCTAGAAAATGGACGGTCCAGATTAGTTACAGATTTCAGAACTTCGACAGTTTTCTCTACTATAGTTTTAAAATGACCATAGGGGCGAAGTCCGAAGGAATTTTGTGCTTAAACTCTGTGCACCTTCCCTGGATCTGACTGTTGTGAGGGGTTCTGTATCTTCCCAACAAATCCAACGGCCCAATACCATGATTGTCATGATTTATCAAACTGCTATACCTCCTGAGCTTGTGAACACATCCAAAGTGTTCCCTCAATGCCCTCCTAGCACATCTCATAAACACACACACACACACATATATATATATATAATGCAAATTTAAACATAGATAGACATTATGTTGATACACAGATTCAAGCAGAAGTGACAATAGACACATACATGCAACATATACAAGCAATTTTGATAACATTATAACACATGTACAAGATACACAGCATACAATTAACATAAAAATGGTACTTGTATTTTTATGAGAAGACCACCAACTATGTGCAGACCTTTCAAGAACCTCTCAGCCTTAGACCACGCTCCTCCAAGCTATCATCAATTGGTCACCCCTGAGCTGGGACTAAATTCCACCCAGGGTAAAGGAAATCCTAGGCTAGGTTGAGACTATCGAAAGTTGCACAATGCAACAGGAAGGATTCCCTCCAAGGAGTCTACTTACGCCCATTGCTCATAGTCTCTCATTCCCCACATGCATGTCCCACCCTAGGAATATACATTTTCATTGTTCCATATTCCATCGATTTCTCCACTTCCCTTCTAGGGCTTCAGCAACAGGCTGGATCATGAATTCTCAAAGCTCTGTAGTTGTTGTTGGACTCCCTCCATTAGAAATCACTTCCCTAGCAATCTCTCTCACCTAGAGAGAGTTTCTCACATGCTTGACAACCTGCTTCTTCAACCACAGGCCTGAAAACCCGCCTCTTCAAACCACAGTAGAAAAATCGGGTAAGGAAAGGGACGACTCAGCAAACTACAGAGGTCCAAAATGGCACAGGGTTCAACAATGGCAGAAATGAATGACTGTGTGCCTGCTCAGTGCATGAGTGCATGGGTGAATCAGGGAAATGGGTGGAAAGAATGGTTAGAATGGTGAGAGTGAACACCCACAACGATGGAATTCCCCACATAAAATTGCATGCGTCCTGGATGACACTTGGCTCTCCAAGAGCTCGTTCCTCTCCCCAAAGGAAATTAGGATAACTCGGTTTATTTCCCAACTTTAGTATTTTAGGAAATACATTATAATATTCCCTTGGGTTAAGCCTTCAATATTAGCCCCTTCTTCCTAGCCTCTCAGACCCCTTCCCTTTCCCTTCCTAGTGGATCTTAGTCCCCCATAACTCTTTCTTTCAGGTTTGTCTACACACAATGATGTATTTTTATTAATAATCTGCATAGTTACATATACAAAAATAGGCTCTCTGGCCTAATAAACACATAATCTCTCAGCTTATAAATACTTGGCTCACCAACCTATAAACTTCATTAAACATCATTACAATTCAACAGGGGCTCAACCTTGGGGTATTACACTCTCATTCTCATTTCTCTCTCAATTCCAGCTCTAGATTCTCAATTCTTTGGAGATCATTATAGTAGTTCATGGATTTTATTTGTGATGGATCCATTCCTCTTATTTGACATGAATAAAGATTTTATGTGTTGTTTTTGGCCTAAATTATTGTTGTTCCAATTTATTTCTAACTTATTGCATGTGTTTGGAGCTAATCCTTCAGTGGGGGTTGATTTGGCACCATTGGAGCGTTCTTTTCTTGTTGATTTTCCCTCATTTTCCTTCCAATAGTTCGTTTTGCTTGAGTTTTCCACAAAAAATTCCACTTTTAATTGTTTATTGTAGGTTTTGGGTGAGGTCAACTAACCCTCATTCAAAGTCCATGATTTGTGTTGTTTGATTTGTGGTTTTGCAGGTTTAATCCTATCTATCAAGCATCATATTCTTAGGGTAGCCTCCCTGTGGTTGGCATGCACCAACCCAAAATGAGAGGGGTGAAATAATTATGAACTTAGGATAGAAACCCCTAAATTAAGTCTAGGTTTGATTCCCTCAATAGTACGGTTGACTTGAAACCTAGGGTGTCATATTTATCCTTAAGAAATTGGCATCGTTGCCAAGGAAAATCTTAATCCCTGGTAGATGACATTTTGGTGAATTTAGTTCACCTCGTGACTCCATGAATATCTAGAGCGACTCCACTAAGTATTTTACGCAAATCATCCATATTAAACCCTACCTCACTATTCTCTTCAACAGACTCACATACTTCATCATCTTCCTCATCTACACAAACTCCTACTCCTCCTACCCCTGTTCCACAAGTAAATCATTTGCTTGAACCAATCTTTCCAATGGCAAGACTAAATGAACCAAACCAACCTAATACACCTAGGGTTGCATTCACTATCAATCTTTATGCACCCTTAGATTTGGCTAATGTAGCAAACCCCTTGAATGCCCTACCTGCTGGAAATTATGGCAAACACATGCCTAAATTTGTTGGGAATAATGTTATCACTGCATAATCCCATGTTAATGCCTTTTTGGAATATTTGGAGAATCGGGGCATGACTGAAGAAGATGTTTTCATGAGGTTATTTGCACAATCATTGACTTTGGATGCAAGAGACCGGTACAAGGCATTGGCAGCAAATAGTATTAATTGTTGGATCACCTTTCATGACATATTCGTGGACAAATGGTCCCACAAATAGGACAATGTTTTTCTCCTTAAGACTTTTTATTTTATTAAAAAGAATGAAAATGAATCTATGGAAGAATTTAATTCATGTTTCATGAAATATTACAATAAAATTCCACAAACTGTTAGACCAAATCCTGCAAATGCTTTGATTTTTTACATTGAACAATTTGATGGATTGTTTGTTATTTCTTGAAACAGAAGGAGCCACAAGATATGTAGGGAGATTGCAGGGAAGCTATCAATATGGATAAGCAATTTACCATTTCCAATCAATTCAAGATATCATTGCAGGAATTGCTAGATCCATAGGGCAGGAAATCCTCACAAGCCCCTTCTCAATCACTTTCTCGGCCTTTTTTAGAACCCAAGAAAGAACCTAAGAAAGAGGAGGAAGACCTATCTAGAAACCCTCAAGTTGTAAGCTTGCTATAAGACTTAGTTCAAGAGATTAGTATCCAAGACAAGCCCTCACATCAACCCTCTTCATCCCAAATTTCATTCAATCAACAGAGGAAAAATTTTCAAGCCCATAGGGACTTTGAAAACCTAAAAAATCCCAATCCTATCCTTGGGGCGAACTTTGTTGGGAAAATTTCACATGATTTAAACCCTTACTGTAGAGCTTGTGACATGCCTCACCCTGAAGAAACTTGTCAACTATTTTCCCAATATGCACGTGTCTTCTTAGGGTCAGATAGTCACAAGGATAACGTGATCAATGTGGAGGGAGAATTCCATGAGGATGTGGAAGACTCTTGAGACTACCCATATGCCCATTCCTCATAAATTAAATCTCACAATAGGGGTGTGTTTCATATTGATTCTACTGTCCACAAAGAAGCCAAATCCACCTTAGAGTCACATGTTGCATGGCCTACTAGCAAGGAGGAGATACAAAGAGCTAAAGATATTCACATGGCTAGGCTAGAGGAACTTCAAAAGCAATACGTTAGGAGAAACAAAGACAAATATTCCCAAAATGTTAGGGATCCTTCTTCATCAAATAATCCAATCATCCTAGCAAAAAATGCAATTTTTCCAATACCACAAGAACCCAAGCGAATTATTCCTTCATTTTTTTTATCAGAATAAGAGTGGGTAGGCTACAAGTGGATTTTCAAATAGTGGTACAACCACAAATCAACAAACTGTCCAAGGGAAATCTACTCCAAATCAACAAACAATTCAAGGTAATGGTGTTTCCCCTAATGTTGATTTTGCATATTTTTCTATTGAGGTTGAATTAGCAAAGGTAAAAATCCCCATTCCCCTCAAAGAATTGGTTAAAAACTCTAGTTATCAGTAGTCTATTTCAAAATTCATGGGTTGTCCTCTAGATGAAGTGAATCTCAATGATGATATTCCTAAAATTTTCCTAGGGACAACTAGGCAAGAGAAATCTCGCATGCCTTTCTATATGACATTGCAAATTACTGGTTTACTTTTTAGGAACTACATGCTTGATTCAAGGGCCTCAAATAATATCATGACATTAGAAGTGATGAATCAGTTAGGCTTGCAGATTACTAGACCTTACAGAAATGTTAGAGCTATGGATGTTAGGGAGGTTGCATGTCTTGGTATTATTGAAAACTTACAATTTTGTTTGCTTGCATGTCCACAAAGGTGCATGGTTATGGATGTAGTGATTATTGACTGCCCTACTCAATGGGGCATGCTTTTATCCCACAAGTGGTGTGCATATGTTGGAGGAACCTTGCAGATGGATTTGACATATGTTGATATTCTTATAGAAGACAACTTCAAGATTCATGTGTTCAGAGAACAAAATATGCTTCATAATGTGGAAGACCCAAGAATAGGGGACGATGACCCCATGTACCCTGGAATCAAAGAACCAGAAGCTGAAGAAGGAAATCTAGGTAATTACATGCTCAGAGATGATGTAGATCCTCCTATTCCTATTGTACCAGAATATTAGCCACGTCAGGTATCGCTTATGCAATTTGATTGTTCAAGTTCTTATATTACATCTATTATCGGGCTAATTGTTAAGTGAAGACACAAATCAATACCCCTAGCTTCACTATGAAACTAGAACAAAAAAAGACAGTACACTACTCTTTCCTTAGATTTAAATTATCAAATGAGAAATGGATCTAGAACATACCTTTTAAATATCGAAGATTTGACTTCCCCAATGCAATCCAAGCTCTATCATAAGGCTTATGGAGAAATATCTGCAAAGGAATACAAGCCAACGAAGACAAGAATAACAGAGTCTATTCAATATGAAACTATGTATGTGATCAAGGAATCATAAAATATGGATAAATAACATTCATATAGGAAAAAAAAGTATATATGTACTAAAGAATGTGGAAGAAAGATACAACCAGATGCCTTGATGTCGTCAGGTTCCTTCCAACATTTCCTCGCTTCCCACACACTTCTAATCCATAGATTCTGAGACTATAGATATTATAGCTACTCACATTCTATCTTAACAAAGCAAACTTCAAAGCCACTCTAATCAAGCCAAATTTCCAATCTACAAAACTCAAGCTCAAGCCAATCTAACTTTCTCCATGAGAGCTCATCTCCTTTTATAAGCTGAAGAGAATAAGGTGAGGAGGTTAGGATGATCCCACTAAATAATGAAAGTGAGTAAGATACAAACCATTCGAAGGCCACCTCACCATAGAAGCTTCTCCTTCTAGAACATCGAGAAGACGCTCATTTTTCCCACGTACAGGAATTTTCGCACCCTAGATATAGTTCAGCCTGCGGAAACTCCACAATCTATCTTTAGAGAAAGGTGCAGAAATTAGGCATCGTTGCACCCTGCATATAGTGCAGATTGCGGAAACTTCCTTAATAGGATTTTTTACAAAGGAAAATACAACTTCTTCTCTTAGGAAAAGTTCTTCTCCCTTCTTTCTTAAGGAATTCAGGCCACTGACCCCACTGAAGGAAACAGATAGTTTTACATCATTAACAGTCATAAGGGTGATGAAAATAATTTGTAACAGAGAGCCCCCCAAAGTATTAAGTTAGAACAGAGTGATATCTGAAATACTTTGTCGAGTGTGTGTAGGGAACAAGGAACACGTCAGTTGGAAACCTGCCAACAAACAAGGAAATATAGTACAAAAATATATCATCACTGAGGTAGGCATTCCCATACTCAAAATACAAATGACTCAAAGCATAAATACCGACATGCAGAGATCCATGTCAAGTAAGACAAGTCATAGCCACCAAATATATATTGTGGATCCATGTCATCAAGATTCTACATAGCCACCAGGAATACACTGTGGATCTATGTTTTAGAAAACTCAAAATCAGAAATAGCCATCAGACATACAAAGTGGATTTATGTGTCAACACAAATCATAAATACTCCATCGCAACCTAGGCCAAAATGGCGAGATCCAGGTCTTCAATCCCATCATCCGTAAATACGAATCTAGCCATGCGATTACAAGTGTTGAAATCGGACATGGTAGAAACCACTTGATTACCGGTCATTGATGAAAACCATTAACAAGTGCAAGGGAAATCATCATTGATGTCAATGACTCCCACGGTACTTCAGTACAATCCATCGAATGTGAATAAATGAGTTGAAGTTGAACACTCGATGGGATCTCTCAATCAGGGACCAATGATGTGAATCCACTATCGAAAGAGAAGAAACCTGCCATTGAGGCATACAGGTTCTAAGGTACGAATTTATTTCTAAGTCCTATTCCTAGATAATGAGTTGAAGTCGACAGGAAAAGACTCGTCACGAGAGGGCCTTGATGTATCCCCCATCAATGACACGAAATAAGTAATAGATTTAAGGTAGATCAAAGTGTGAAGATGATTTGAAACTGACATAGGGAAGGCTGACATGGTAAGAATTGATAACTGCAGATGGCCGACTCGATAAAAGTCTTGTGCAAGATTGGAATTCTCTTGAACATATGAATGACACGACAATGGTATTGGCAGCATCGACTCAGAGACAACCCAAGATATGAACTTGCAGAAGGTCAAACGAGAGATAAATGAATTTCCCAACCCGGATTCAATGATGAAGGGGGTGTCATGTTCAGGAGCGACTATTACTGCCAGTGACACAAATATAGAGACACGTTGCTTTCCCAAATTTTCCCCCACCATTTCTGGTGAGTACCTCTTTATTTTTACGCAAGCTTGAGGAGGATAACATATGCTTGTTAATGTAAGCTCATCCTTCGGACGAGTTCCTCGGAGTATGTTTAACGAACCCTAAGAAGGAGTGGTTTGGTTCCATATAGGGMTTTTGATGTTTGTTTAACGAGTCCAAAGAGAGAAAACTAGAGGGTTTTTCATTTTTAGAGAGTCTGGAAAACACTTAAATAAAACTCCAAAATGTCATTTTTCGTAAAATAGTCTAATGAGACCGAAAAAGAGATAAACTACTGATCAACAGACGTTTTCTTCAAATACTTTAACAAGTATGAAAAGAACAAGATCACTCGACAATCTTTTCATGTTTATAGAGTCTGAAAAGAGCTTAAAGGGAACTCCAGGGGGGTCATTTTTTGTATAACCTTTACGAGTCTGAAAAAGTGATAAAAGTTTACTCGGTTACATTCTCAGGTATTTACGAACATGAGAGAGAACGCATACTAAGATCGGTAACTTATTCTCATGTATTTATGGGCATGATAAAGAACAAAGACTAAGCTTGGTAACTTATTCTCATGTATTTACGAGCATGAGAAAGAACAAAGACTAAGCTCGTGATTGTTTTCATTTTTACGCAAGCTTTAAAACAAAACAAAACTATGCTTGGGATAGATTTTTTTTTTTACAAGCTTAAAACTAAACAAAACTATGCTTGGACCTGGTTTCATTTTTACACAAGCTTGAACCAAAGGAAACTATGCTTGAGGTAGGTGGTTTCATTTTTACACAAGCTTGAACCATAGAAAACTACGCTTGGACTTCCCAACACATAACACAGGGATGGTTGGCACTTAGCCCCCAGCTTAAGAAACTAGTGGCTCAACTTCAGCATGAAGTCTAGAGGCTGGAAGCATTGCCCCCGAAGATTTGTCTCATCCAACATCACAGGCAGATGAAACGAAGCTTCAAATACTAGACTTGACTCAAACGAAGAGGGGGAAGTTGTTTCATTTTTTAATGAGGTTGACACGGGAATAGGAACTATGCTCATGAATACAAGTTCAATCCCTAGACCGTTGTTTCATTTTTTAACGATCTTGACACAGAAACAAGAAACATGCTTGTAACCTTTGTTTCATTTTTTAACGAGGTTTCCACAAAGATGAAAAAACTATCCTCATAAGCTCTATTTCATTTTTTAACGAGGTTGCTACAGAGACACGGAAACTATCCTCACAACTGGTTTCCTTTTTTAATGAGCTTGAAATCAGAAAACCATGCTCAAGGCTGGTCTCATTTTTTAATGATCTTGAAATCAGAAAACCATGCTCAACAGACTCTTTTTTATCATGGCTTCCAAGAGGACAATACTCCAGAAAGACACCATGTCAAGGGACAGAACTTGGTCATGGCTTCCAAGAGATCTTCTCTGGACGGAAGGGACACACTTTGGAAGGACACCATGTTGAGGGTCATGACAGGGGTAAGGAGATCAAGCTCTAAAAACCCTATCAAAGATATAACCATGTCAACTACTGGATCCAAATCATCAGAAGTTGAAGTCATGGGAGATAATGCTACATAATTAACTTGTGGCGGGGGTGATACCGTCTGCATATAAGAACCATTTAGGGAGGTAATCCAGTCAGGATCGATTAATGAAAGTTGATCAATAGTCACAATTATTCCATCATGAGGGAAATATATCACATAAAAAATAGTGGACACAATAGCTTTCATGGTATAGACATAGTCCCGCCCAAGGAGTAAAGCAAAATCCAAGGGATCTTGGACTACCCTGATGTCAATAAAGATAGTTTTCCCACGCAAAGTTACAAGAAACTGAGGAAGGGTCCCTAAAGGTTGACTAGTTCTTCTATTAAAATCTAAATGATTCTGTGTAACTGGCGCAAGCTAAGGACAACCCAAATCTTACCAATCAATAGAGGACAAAATATTAACAGATGCACCTTCATCTATCAATGTCTGAGGAACATCCCGACCATAAACCTGTACTATAATCTGGAAAGGAATGTGAGAGGGAAGACGAGGTCCAGTTATCACACACCAATTAAAAAGGATGGCCTCATTACTTGAAGGAGGCTCCACGAGAGAAGGAGGAATGCCCCCCGACATGGTAGATTTTGTATCAACGAGAAAAACATGGGCAGCATTGGGTTTACTCTCAAGTAGGAGAGTAGGATCAATGGATGATGATATCAGATCAACCACTTGGGTTGCATTATCCAAGGGGAGAATGGGGTCGACAGGTGGAAATGAATCGACCGCTTGGGTTGCACTCTCTAATGGAAGAGTGGGATTGACCGAGGATGGGATTGGATCGACCACCTCGTCAACTAGTTCAACTAAATACATGACCAGATTGACTACATGATCAACCAGACTGATCAATAAAGTAATCGGATTGATCATTCCATCAACTACAGGTGGGTCGAGAGTAAGCTTGCGATAAGAAGATGGAAGTTGAGGTTGGGAAACCGTCAGGTCTTCCAATAATTTTGAGGCTTCGTCCATATGAGGGAAAAGGTGAGTTTGATGAATCCCTCTATATATCATACATGGGAACTTGACTCTACTTTTCTTTTTCCCAATTGTATCATGACTAGTTGACAGGAGGTCATCAGCATGTTGTTCAGAGGCTAACGACATGGGTTAGCGAGGGTGTGTAGACCATGCTTCTATAACCTTGGATAGACTACCCTTACAAAGTCTGCAAGGGTACTTGGGCTTACAGGTTGTTTGGGTGATCTTGGCATCATCAACACTCCTAGAACAATTAACGGTAACTAGTTGTTTTCCAACATATCTAACAGTGATTGGAAATTTGGACCCTTGCTTGTTTTTCTTCATCTTATTCTTTCTTTTCTTCTTCTTCTTATCCACCAAGTTACTATATTTAGAGCTTTCACTCGGTGAAGAAGATGAAATGGAAGAAGACCTTTCAAGTGAAGAAGGTGAAGTAGATCTTACTAGTGAAGAAAGTGAAGGATCAACATGAGGTTGATGTTCTTGGGGGGAAGTGCTTACAATTGAAGCACTAGCTGCATTTGGGATTACCTGAGTGGAAAACAGCCACACTGACAATCCAATCATGAGCCCTGGAAGGCTCAAAGTAGCTAAGTGAGGAGGACCAATATTTCCATAAGAAGGAAAAACAAAAGGTTCCATTGGAGCAAGGGTTCCTTCATTGGTCATTTCGGGAACCAACACCATTAAAATAAAGATCCAATCTAGAGTCCACTAGGGAAAACAAACAGCACACGCTAAAAATCTAGGAATCAAGCAAGCAAACAAAACCTTCTCACAATGAACGCACTAGTTGGTGATGAAATCCAACGTCGTGATAACAATATAAGAAGGGCATGAGATAGAGCAGGTGGAAAAGTTATGTTGATGACCTGCTTAACGCACTTACACCCTGGTGCAAGCTCCCATATATAATCGTGGGTATACCATCCAAGGAGCCCGAGTTAGTTTGACCAACATCGATTCCAGGTACCATGAAGACTTACCCCTCCACAGTCACCTCGTGTAAGACCCTAAAGAGATAGGCTACTAAGGTTACCAAGAACAATAGTGATGCATGGGGAAACAGCCGACAGTATGATCCACATGCAAGGGCAGGGTATCTAACCCGAAATCAACTCAAAAGGCTTCCACTCATAATTGTGGGTATACCTTCAAGAAACCCCCATAATACACACAATCTCTACACCAAGACCAACAAAGTAGGGTGAGTAACTCTGTCAATCTTAATGCAACCTGAGGTTTGACCCTTGTGTGAGAAGGGATTCCCAGGACAAAATGCAATAAGTGGATTTTACCACTCCCTAACTCAAGATTCTATGTTTGTTTGCATCTTTGGAAAGTTATCTTTCACACCTATTCCAAATCCCTACAACAAATCTAATGTAGGTTTGCTACCAAAAAGTATAAAAATGTCTAATCAATTTTTATAAGCGCTTTATTTTTAAGGCTGTTGTTACTCAAAAGGAAGATGACGTGGACAATATGGTGGTTTGACCGACTCGAAAGTTATGCAAAGATATGATGATGCAATCTTTTCATTTCGATGAAATCTATGCTACGAGAAAGAGAAAACATTTATCATTCCCATATGCACAATGTCCCAAAATTTATTAAACTCATCACTATCAAGATTCTCAAGAAATGAGCAAAATAGACTATACACCAATACACAATTTAAGACAAAAAATCATGCAATTTCTCTACTTCAAATGCAAGAATGCCCCCAATCTAATGCAAAGAAAGAAATAATATTTGTGTTTCAAAGATAGCTAAAAGAAATAGCAAATCACTTCAAAACAAAAACAACCCAAAGAAAGTTTCTCTTTTAACACGAGTTATTCAGAAAAAGAAGTGTTCTTTTCACTAAACAATTCTAAAGAAAAACAAGGCTTTGTAACTGAAAGACACTCAAAGAAAGAGACCAAATATTTCAAAAGAAAACAAAGCAAATATGACTAAAAGCAGTTTCAAAGATGTCAAGCAGACTGTAAATAGATCATAATCAAACCTAAAAATTCACCCCAAAACCAAATCCAAGATCAGGGTAAGGAAAAACCATCAAAAATAAAAAAAAAATCACAATCATCGCAGGTTGTAGACTAACACAGTGCGTCGATTCCTAATTTCCGCAGGCCAGAGAACCAATAGAATGTTGAAATGTCGCACTGTGTCAAAAAGGTAGCGTGTGGAAATCAAATATAGCCGCACTCTCCCTCAAAGCATGGTGTGGAAATCAAAGTAAAAATGAAAAAATAAAAAGTAAGAAGGTTTTTCCAATGAACTTAAACAGTCAAAGAGTCAATTTAGATCTCCCAGTGAATCAGAAAATAGAACCCAAGCAATCAAAGCAATAAATCAATACAAACTAGGAAAACAATCCGCTCCCCAATGGAGTCGCTAATTTTGTTATCGGGCTAATTGTTAAGTGCGGACACAAATCAATCCCCCTAGCTTCACTATGTGTAATGATCCCAAGCCAAATTCTTTCTTGGAATCACTATTACTACTAATTTATTGAGTTATTAAGTGCATACAAGATTCATCAACACATGGAGATCACAATATATTCAAGATGTAGAAGCACAAGCAAAGATCTGACCTTTTTATTATGAGCAATGTAAGATCAATACAATAGATGACCGAT